>SDVV010010259.1:0-16333 GCA_016164225.1 Gammarus roeselii
ATTTGCCAGTCCTTCGCATTAATGGGGTGGCATTATTTGCCAGTCCTTTGCATTAATGGGGTGGCATTATTTGCAAGTTCTTTGCATTAATGGAGTGGCATTAGACAATTCAAGGGTTATCACGCATTAACAATTGCCCCTCATTTCGCTGCGCCGTCTTTGCAAGAGTGCTATTGAGTCTGAGTTACCTCGCCATGTCTGAGTCATCCTTGACAGTGTATTACTTTGTATGAGTCATACTAATTGCTTTGCATTAGGTAATTTAGGTACGGGTTCGTACTTGTTCTGGACTAATAAACGTAGTAATAACAGTAATAACAATGAAAATAATAATAATAATGATAATAATATTCATAATATTAAAAATATTGATAATAATAATGAGGATAATAATAATGATAACATTTATCTTCATTGAAGCACTTGCTGGTACAATAATGGTTACAAAGTTAGAAAGTTTAACAAACACGTCACTACCAAATACATTCAAATTATACACCAAAAGAATAGACGTAAAGACAAATCCAGAATGGAATGGACAACAACAATTTATAGGTTTAGTTAGAGACTAGCATGCCCAAATCTCATTTATGTTTTCAACAAGAGTATGCAAGCTATTAATAATGCTAGAGAGGTGAAGCCACCAATCAGTGACCATATTCAGGGTCGCATCCCATCCAACAAACACGTACACTATGCCATCTAATTCAGTGACATTCTTTGGGATCCAACAAACACGTACACTGCGCTATCTAATTCAGTGACATCCTTTGGGATCCAACAAACACGTACACTACGCCACCTAATTCAGTGACATCCTTTGGGATCCAACAAACACGTACACTACGCCATCTAATTCAGTGACATTCTTTGGGATCCAACAAACACGTACACTACGCCATCTAATTCAGTGACATTCTTTGGGATCCAACAAACACGTACACTACGCCATCTAATTCAGTGACATCCTTTGGAATCCAACAAACACGTACACTACGCCATCTAATTCAGTGACATCCTTTGGAATCCAACAAACACGTACACTGCGCTATCTAATTCAGTGGCACTATCTATACAACATTAATTGAGTAATGCACTTGACAAGGACACATCATGAAATATCGAGAAATAATACTGATTTTGACACATAAGTTCGTGGTGATGTCTCATTCCATCCTCTTTTTGCAAGAGTTCGCACAATCGCCCTAATTTAAACTGACTAAGCCATCCATTATTCGAGGCCAGTCGAGCTGCCCCATGACTTTGAAAACAACAGTCACTTACGCCACAGTTACCGCGATTTGTATACCAGCTGCATAATAATAAATAATGTGGAAGTTTATGATTCAGCATAGGGGTTTAGAAGACGTATTTAGAATTGGTATGATTTTTTTACGCAAGCGATGATGTTTTTTGTTATTTTCATTGTGTTCCTTGAACCAAAATCTCTCAACGCTGCTAAAATTTTTTGTAATCCATTTTTAATAGGTAGATTTTTTATTCCTCACTAGAACTTTAATTCCACTCGAAATGATATTAAAAGAAATATGCATTACTTCGAATTGGATTAGCTTTGTTATACAAGGTCCCTGTAATTCGAAATCTTTAAATCCGCTATATTCATCGCAACTGTCGATTTGTTTCTTCCACGACTCGTGTTTGAGTGAAAGTTTTTAGCAAATATCAGTTTCCTCATGAAGTGAAAATTCAAAGTGAGTAAATAGATTTAGATTAATGAGATGGTTATTCTGTATAACTGTTCAGAGTTCTACATTCTGAACATTAACGTGACAATGCAGTTCTATGAGCAGTGTGTGGCACGATGCTGTAACTGGATATAGTTTTCCCATACTTTGTACGGTTTTTAGGATATAAACCAAGACAACGCAATTAAAAATGAAATCTAGGTACAGGATATGAGTGCAAAGATGACTATGCAAAGAATACCGTTGGGTCGTGAGCATTTAAAGCAACTGTTGCAGATAAATTGAAGATAAATCACCACACATTTGGCTCGTTTCATGGTCGACCAATTTTTATCTGGATAAGAGAGTTTGTCGATGTTGTGCCCTCGTTTTCCATCTGCTAGTGCCACGTTCTGTATATTGCGTGATAGGAATTTCCCTATATTCTGATGATTACGACATATTTCCATCTTATTTTGATTTCATTCAAATTATTATGATATAGTATACAAATGATTATTTTATTGTATACAAAATTTTGCACACAGTGGAACAAATAAAGCATTGAGTACAACATAATACAGAGTTGTCACGTGAACATTTTCCGTACTTAGCAAATTGTATCACCATGAAAAAAGGACATAAATAATAGAGCCCTAGAAATGAAGTATAATAAACTACTGAAATAAAGTGTTAGTGATCTATAAAATTAACATTCATCCATCCAACCCACTTGCAAAGTCAAGCCCAATTAAGGTAAGCTGACCTTCCCAATTTGTCTGTCATAAATTGTTTGATGTGACGCTTTGCTTCGTCGTTGACCGATTGCACAATTAGAGGATGTCCCCAACAATGTACACCGGCCGGTAGGATATAATTGTTCACTAATACACTATTGATAGGTATAAATTATTGTTTTGAATAGAAAGGATGTGGATATTGTCTTGAGAACAGCTCACGCTGACGAAGATGTGGCACGTATGTATCATCTGCGTCATGGGATATTTCTCTAATTTTGTCTACCCGTCATCACCGTTAATAAGACTTACATCGTTTAAATTATTTAATAGTCACACATTAAAAAGAGATGGAGTTTGGACAGGTGGGATTTAAATATAGACACTTGGTCTCACAGAGTTCTGACGTCATAGCACCACAAGCCTCCTAATTTTAATAACAACTTTACCCGATTAATAGCTCAACTCCTTTATTAAAACTAATCTTAACCTTACTAAATGCCAGAGTATACAGCACATTGTCATAACAACTTAAATGACAGCAGACCTAACATATTTTACTGAGTTTTCTATAAATCAATAGTTCAATGTAGTTCTTTTGACATGACATACTGAACATCTCACGTTGAAGAAGACCGGTACATAGATTTTTTTTTGTTTCTGTGAAATTTATGTGTCTTTAACCTAGCATTATACCTATTAAGTTGTAAATCCCCAAATCCCCAAATTTCTTCAATATTGACCATGACGAGTTTTTTTGCATTAGCTAATGATCGTCATTGGCATACTAAGATAGAGTTATGCGGAATATATTTCGGAGCAATCACGAAATGCCAAGTTGTCGCTTGTAAATTAACTTGAGTAAGTTAAAGATAACGACACACAAGGCTGATAAGGTTACTGATATGTACGCAGGGTAACCCATGCAAGTAAAGGTGCTGTTAGCAGGTCGTCCATCTCAATTGAGAGTCTCTGCTGATTTACATCCCGTCGACTCGATCTCATTAAAATGAAATCTTGCAAGCAAGCTTTTATAACGTTAAATGATCCTTTCTAACTTGCATTCCCAACGCTCTCGAATGAACAAACTATGTTTTTTTCTGGTGTCGGAGCTTCAGAATAAAGGCAGACTCATCTAATGGAGAGTTATAAGTTTAATGGCGTTTAACTGGGAGCTAAATTAAAAAAAAAAAACGAGTTAAACAATTCAATTGACTTTATATTTATCAATAGTTAATTGAATTATAGTTTATTTTAGTTGATTTGAAGCGGAGACATGTCCTCAACGAGTAGGGAGGTCGTCGGGCAGCATGTAAAAATAGACTATGGAGAGTCTTTTACCAACTGATGCAAGAGCATAAATAATGTCCTAAACAATGAGAGGTAACAAGTTCGCCTCATTCTGTAGGATATTTTATCAATTTGATGCGATATTTGCAACGCAAATGTTCAGTTCTCTAACATCGCAGTCATGCAAGCCATCAAACACACATGCAGTAGTAACACAAGTGGAGCAAGTGTAGACTGCAGCAGTAACACGAGTGGAGCAAGTGTAGACTGCAGTAGTAACACAAGTGGAGCGAGTGTAGACTGCAGTAGTAACACGAGTGGAGCGAGTGTAGACTGCAGTAGTAACACGAGTGGGGCAAGTGTAGACTGCAGTAGTAACACGAGTGGAGCAAGTGTAGACTGCAGTAGTAACACAAGTGGAGCAAGTGTAAACTGCAGTAGTAACACGAGTGGGGCAAGTGTAGACTGCAGTAGTAACACGAGTGGAGCAAGTGTAGACTGCAGTAGTAACACGAGTGGAGCAAGTGTAGACTGCAGTAGTAACAGGAGTGGAGCAAGTGTAGACTGCAGTAGTAACACGAGTGGAGCAAGTGTAGACTGCAGTAGTAACACGAGTGGAGCAAGTTTGGACTACAGTAGTAACACGAATGGAGTAAGTACAGACTGCAGTAGTAACACAAGTGGAGCAAGTGTAGACTGCAGTAGTAACACGAGTGGAGCAAGTGTAGACTACAGTAGTAACACAAGTGGAGCAAGTGTAGACTACAGTAGTAACACAAGTGGAGCAAGTGTGGACTGCAGTAGTAACACAAGTGGAGCAAGTATAGACTACAGTAGTAACACAAGTGGAGCAAGTGTAGACTGCAGTAGTAACACAAGTGGAGCAAGTGTAGACTGCAGTAGTAACACAAGTGGAGCAAGTGTGGACTGCAGTAGTAACACAAATGGAGCAAGTGCAGACTGCAGTAGTAACACGAGTGGAGTAAGTTTAGACTGCAGTAGTAACACAAGTGAAGCAAGTGTGGACTGCAGTAGCAACACAAGTGGAGCAAGTGCAGACTGCAGTAGTAACACAAGTGGAGCAAGTGAAGACTGCAGTAAAAACACGAGTGGAGCAAGTGTAGACTCAAGTAGTAACACAAGTGGAGCAAGTGTAGACTGCAGTAATAACACAAGTGGAGCAAGTGTAGACTGCAGTAGTAACACAAGTGAAGCAAGTGTAGACTCAAGTAGTAACACAAGTGGAGCAAGTGTAGACTGCAGTAATAACACAAGTGGAGCAAGTGTAGACTGCAGTAGTAACACAAGTGGAGCAAGTGTAGACTGCAGTAGTAACACAAGTGGAGACAGTGTAGACGGCAGTAGTAACACAAGTGGAGCAAGTGTAGACTGCAGTAGTAACACAAGTGGAGCAAGTGTAGACTACAGTAGTAACACGAGTGGAGCAAGTGTAGACTGCAGTAGTAACACAAGTGAAGCAAGTGTAGACTGCAGTAGTAACACGAGTGGAGCTAGTGTAGACTACAGTAGTAACACAAGTGGAGCAAGTGTAGACTGCGGGAGTAACACAAGTGGAGCAAGTGTAGACTGCAGTATTAACACGAGTGGAACAAGTGTAGACTACAGTAGTAACAGAAGTGGAGCAAGTGTAGACTGCAGTAGTAACACGAGTGGAGCAAGTGTAGACTACAGTAGTAACACAAGTGGAGCAAGTGTAGACTGCGGGAGTAACACAAGTGGAGCAAGTGTAGACTGCAGTAGTAACACGAGTGGAGCAAGTGTAGACTGCAGTAGTAACACAAGTGGAGCAAGTGTAGACTGCAGTAGTAACACTAGTGGAGTAAGTGTAGACTACAGTAGTAACACAAGTGGAGCAAGTGTTGACTGAAGTAGTAACACTAGTGGAGCAACGGTAGACTGCAGTAGTAACACAAGTGGAGCAAGTGTAGACTGCAGTAGTAACACAAGTGTAGCAAGTGTAGACTGCAGTAGTAACACAAGTGGAGCAAGTGTAGACTACAGTAGTAACACAAGTGGAGCAAGTGTTGACTGCAATAGTAACACTAGTGGAGCAACGGTAGGCTGCAGTAGTAACACAAGTGGAGCTAGTGTAGACTACAGTAGTAACACAAGTGGAGCAAGTGTAGACTACAGTAGTAACACAAGTGGAGCAACGATAGACTGCAGTAGTAACACAAGTGGAGCAAGTGTAGACTACAGTAGTAACACAAGTGGAGCATGTGTAGACTAAGTCTGTATCATAGGGTCATTTCGCAATACATCGACGTAATCAGATAAGTTTCTCACAAGATGGAGAATGTGTTTTTGCAGCAAACCACGCCAGTTTCAGAGCCGGGTCGACCACGATGTTGCAGCTTCCGTCCATCCTGCTCTTTATGGCCTATTAAATTGCCCTTGTCTCGACGCTCACCATTTGGCCTTCAGAATCCCCGAACAGTTCGTAGGCGGTTTATTCTGTAAGCTGGCTGAGTTTTATGTTAGCCGCTGCCAGTGTTTATGGCAAGAAGATGACGACTATTTCACTAGTGTAAACTAATACTTGTTCAATCGACGTGTGTCTGACAAAGTGTCGGACACAGGGATACCGTCATCGACGTTATTCGGATGTCTTCTGCACCTGCTCGCAACCCCAAGGGAGGCCTAGCGCAGTTCGGCTTAATATAGATTGACGCTGCTTAATCAAACATTGTGAGTAATGCCCAAAATGTTTCATTCCCATCTTTATCGTCGTAAACCGAAACAAATAATTACAGTTGCTAAATTTTAGTTCCCACTCCTCTCAATGTATGAGTAAGCTCTCTTATTGGTTTATTGTGTTCTATTGTTCTTAAAAGCATACACATTCAGTAGATATGATCGTGTTATCCGTAATGTCATTTCAAGTAAAATGGAAGGGCTTTGCATTGTTTTGTAGTACCATTTCTCTGTCAAGGTAAAGTCAGCCATTTTACTTATTTTGCGATGGATCTGTGTTTATTGACGGCTCATCGCCTGCGTCGGGGCAGGTAAGAGTGAAGGCAAGACACAAACTCAAACCTGAACATAACATGAAAACATTTGTGACTGAGGATCCCTTTAAACATAACCACCATTATACTATCTGTAAAGTTTCGATAGCTTACCGCAAAAATTTGATCTACGATTTATAACTATTGTACCTCCTCAGTTTTACGATCTAGTGTAGTCCATGGAGTGTGGGGTCAGCACAAAATCACGTAACTGTTGTCTTATACTCGGGTGAGTATACATAAGAATACGCCAGAGAAAACAATAAAAGATGTTACCTCAGTTTCGGGTATAATTCGTAATGGGGGGGGGGGGAACTGCAAAATTGTTATTTATGGCAGGTGGCAGGTTACGATCTGGTGTGCAGAAATCAAACGACAACTCGTTCAGAGCCAGTTCGAACTCGTCTAGAAGAAGCACACATTTTTACTTACTTTACACGAGTTTGAACAGAGTGAATGGCAGTACAGTGCAATTTTAAATATAAAAAACATCATGTAAACATGACATATTTTGCAAAATCCAAAGCAATGGATCTAATTTTCTCAGCCTGAATCGAACCAATCATAAATTTAAATGTGATGAGACGAAGAAACGAGGGCTGTAACATGCACGAAAAGGGTCACTAGAATATCTCTGCAAGTTATTTGTTAAAGTAATTCGTATTAGGTATCATTTTGAAGTTTGGTTGTTCCAAGTTAACGACGGTTATTCCGGTTGCAATACGTTTGTTGTCAAGTGTATCAACACCACACATCACTCTTAGTATCAACACCACACAACACTCTTAGTATCAACACCACACATCAATATTAGTATGAACACCACACATCACTCTTAGTATCAACACCACACATCACTCTTAGTATCAACATCACACATCATTTTTAGTATCAACACCACACACCACTCTTAGTTTCAACGATTTCATCAACATCAATCAAACCTGAACCTGTCACCATTTCCTCACAAAAGAGCAATCAATACACCTGAAGTACTTAAATATAATGACTGAAGATATGACTTTGCATGGGTTAACTTCACTTAATCATATCATCACTGGAATTTACATGGATTATTGTAATGGGCATCACCATTTATCTACAGCAATATTGTTATTTTTCTATTTGCGTCGGAAAAATACAACATTCTCTTCTTTCATACAAAGGCGTTGCGCGTACTTCATTTCTATTTCGAATACGTTCGATTTATATTCATTTTGTTGCCAGCAAATTGCTTCGCCTCATTAATATACATTTTAATATTTTAATAATGGAAAAATCCGCCCGTCCAGACTGCAGCAACTAACCCACTGAAGCGCACCTCACTTTAAAACAAATAAAATTCCCCCAGGCCGCACGGTGGTTCAAAATTTAATTACAACGAATATATGGCAGCAGTCAAACATATTTAGGCTGAAACAAACACTGCTCGATAATACTAACGGTACCCTGACTCTGCTCTAGAATGGCCATGGGATATTGACTCCGGGTTAACGAGTTCATTATTGCGTCCGCTAACATTTGGAAATTTGTTGAATGAAACTGAAATTTGAGATGGAATAAGCTGAAAGAAACTAGTATTACGTTTTGATAGCATTGACATCACTTATGCATTAAATAATGGTGAACAGCAGTTCGACATATTTCTCTTTGAGCCCTCAATAGCAGAATATTTTTTACTCTGATAGCAGCTGTTTGTATATATGTTTTGTATTGGTCATAGTCCTCATTGACAAGAATCAGACAGAGGACGTGTCATCCCCGAGTAATGAACACTTGTTCAAATTAATCAGTTTGAGGCTAGACGCGAACGTGGGTTTTCAAACACTGTCACCCGACAGTACACAACAAGTTGAAGAATAGTATTCCCGGGTTGTGGAAGCTCATGTCTACGACCCCTTGCTCATTCGTTAACCGAAAAGCCGGTTACTGCCATGCCTAACTACAGCAAATGCAATCCCGAGGCAACATCTAAAATGATTCATTAGCGTTAAACGATTGAAGGTCATTTGCGGCAGCAACCTGCCAGCATCTTTGTTCCTTATTGTATCCTAAAGATGCTAGTTAGAGTTAACAAATGATAAGGCATTGCTCTCTGGACAGTGTGTGTGTTCAGGTATAAATTACTAATATAGTTTATTCAAGAGAAATACTACACCGCAGCTAGTAATATATATGCGATGCCTCTGGATCCTCCTCACCAGATGCCCATCCAGTCGTTGTGGCCCATGTTCACCTCAGGTTCATTGCTTGCTATAGTCCGCGCTAACACCAAGATGAACGGTCAGAGTTCGAACAACCGCGAATGAAGCCGGCGAGTTTGCTAAGATCAGGCGGAGCTTTTCAAGGGTACGAGAAGGGGGCGTGTACTTAATAGGAACAGGTTTTGCATGCAGAACAGGGCGTTAGGGTAAGGATACGCAGTGCATACACAGCAGTGCAGTGGAGCAAGGGCTAGTAGTGCATACACAGCAGTACGTGGAGCGAGGGCTAGTAGAGCAGGGCTGTGTAGCGAAGGCCAGTAGTGCATACTACTAGCAGTGGAGAGAGGCTTAGAAGTGCATACATTGCAGTGCATTGGAACAATGATTAATAGTGCAAACAGAGCAGTGCAATGGAACATTGTTCAGTACTGCGAACACAGCAGTGCAGCGTAGTGAGGGTCTGCAGTGCAAACACAGCAATGTAGTTTGGCGAGGAATAACTATTACGTGTGCATACACAGGAAGGCCGTCAAGCAAATATTAGCAGTGCATCAATAGCAGTGCAGTGGGGTGTGAGTGAGGCACTTGTTTTACGAGTCCGAACACGCGTTCGTTCAGGGGGATTTTGAAAGAATTTGTAACGTGGAAAGTTGACAATGGTTGTACACCGTATCATCGCTATTCTTCCATTGAACCAGAAAATTTCAATTGTTGTAATCTATTGACGGACTACCAAGTGGCCAGTGTTGTTCTGTGGATTATTCTAATTAATGCCGAAAACAATTTTGACAAATCATTTCAACTGACAAAAAATATGTTCCTCAAAGAACACGGCAGCAACGTTAGAAACACGTCGAGTGTGTTGCTGCCACACGTCGGGTGTGGCAGCAAACCGGTTGCATACGTGATGGTGAACCGTTCAATATCAATTGTAATTGCTGACTAATTAATTCCATGTAAACGTATCAATGTGAGGGACTTGACGTAGCAGTTCAGCGCCTTACACAACTTACACAAAACTCTAATTGCTTCTAAAGACAAACTAATTGCTGAGTTGTTGAGAGACTGTGCATTGCAAAGCAAAGTCTGTAGTGCTCGCTCTCATTCTATGTCCACATGCTTTAGGCCTTCATGCAACAATCCTTTATTCCAGTCTTTGTGTACCGGATCTTGTGTCTACCATTAACTTTATATTGCTATTCTAATGACAATTGACTTGATGGTTACATAAGTCGTTTTGAGTAACACTTGGAGCTGCATATTCATGGATTCGTGTTCGTGAGTTTACTTCAAGTTATGCTGCTCAGTTGTGTGTGTCTTATTACACAGAATCAACATTTCCGTGATGCTACATCAAGGAAATGTTTGTTAACATGACGAGCTCTGCAAGCGAACGGAATGTTGACACTCGGCCAGGAAAATGTTGACACTCGGCCAGAAAATGATATCAGCTGTTGTTGTTTCAAGAAAAAACTTTGTTATAATCAAATTTGTTTGGTGATGAAAATCATTCCTTCTCGAGTGTCGTGTCTCTCACACACACATGGTGCTAGACCCATAAGCAATACTTTCCTTTAAAAGTACAGATAAATTTGAAACTAATAAATTGCGGTGACTTGAGAAAATAGTGCAACAGATTATCACATTTGGTCGTAGGAAACATAGTATGCGTCCGTGTAATTGTCTTTTAGAATCTGGACTGCAATGTTAGGCTTAGTACAAAAATATATAATGCTACAGACGGAAAATTTTCAGGTGACAACTCTGTATTATGTTGTACTCAATGCTTTATTCGTTCCACTGTGTGCAAAATTTTGTATACTATGAAATGATAATTTGTATACTATATAATAATAATTTGAATGGAATCAAAATAAGTTAAAAAAATGTCGTAATCATCAGAATATAGGGAAATTCCTATCACGCAATATACAGAACGTGGCACTAGAAGATGGAAAGCGAGGGCACAACATCGACAGACTTTCTTATCCAGATAAAAATTGGTGGGCAATGAAATGAGTCAAGTTTGCTGTGATTTATCTTCAATTTATCTGCAACAGTTGCTTTAAATGTTCACGACCCAACGGTATTCCTTGCATAGTCATCTTTGCACTCATATACTGTACCTAGATTTCATTTTCAATTACGTTGTCAAGGATTATATCCTAAAAACCGTACAAAGTATGGGAAAACTGTATCCAGTTACAGCATCGTGCCACACACTGCTCATAGAACTGCATAGTCACGTTAATGTTCAGAATGTAGAACTCTGAACAGTTATACAGTATAACCATCTCAATAATCTACATCTATTTACTCACGTTGAATTTTCACGTATACGTGTTTCATGAGGAAACTGATATTTACTAAAAACTTTAACTCAAACACGAGTCGTTGAAGAAACAAATCGACAGTTGCGATGAATATAGCGGATTTAAAGATTTCGAAAAACATGGACCTTGTATAACAAAGCTAATCCAATTCGAGTAATGCATATTTCTTTTAATATCATTTCGAGTGGAATTAAAGTTCTAGTGAGGAATAAAAATCTACGTATTGAAAATGGATTACAAAAAAATGTAGCAGCGTTGAGAGATTTTGGTTCAAGGAACACAATGAAAATAACAGAAAACATCATCGCTTGCGTAAAAAAAATATTCAAACCCTAAATCTTTTTTCTAAACCCCTATTCTGTATCAAAACTCCCACATTATTTTTTTTTATCATGGAGCTGGTATACAAATTGCTGTTAAGAGGGCCGACGGGTGAGATGTTATTTTTCTCGGTAACTGTGGCGTAAGTGACTATTGTTTTCAAGGTCATGGGGCAGCTCGACTGGGCCCGAATAATGAATGGCTTAGTCAGTTCGAATTAGGGCGATTGTGCGAACTCTTGCAAAATGAGGATAGACGGAGACATCACCCCTAAATTATCTGTCAAAATCAGTATTATTTCTCGATATTTCATGATGTGTCCTTGTCAAATGAATTACTCAAACTAACGTTGCAAAGATAGTGTCACTGAATTAGATAGTGCAGTGTACGTGTTTGTTGGATCCCAAAGGATGTCACTGAATTAGATGATGTAGTGTACGTAATTGTTGGATCCCAAAGAATGTCACTGAATTAGATGGCGTAGTGTACGCGTTTGTTGGATCCCAAAGAATGTCACTGAATTAGATGGCGCAGTGTACGTGTTTGTTGGATCCCAAAGAATTTCACTGAATTAGATGACGTAGAAACAATCCGTCTTCCATTGCTACCACAGATTTGGAGGCTAATTCTTTCTCGGATCATTATGAAATGAACTGCACCAACAACATCAGAATAGAGAAGAAACAAGTATACAAAATGACCTGTCGTACAAAAAAAAAATACACCTCTGATAATTTCAGAGCACAACTAGGGGCAAACGTCGAGATGATAAAACCAATACATAGCACGAATAACGTTACAGAGCAAGCCCAATTACTCACAGCCTATCTTCTCACATGTCTGAACGCTGAGGTGCCAACGGAAACTGAAACAAAGAAAAGCATGCCGGTTAAAGGGATTACAGAAAAACTGCGAAACGAAATTGCACCTAAAAAATATCTCAAACGCAGAGCAATACGAAGCATCACTTGGTTACAATTATTTCGAATTCAAAATAGAAGAGTCAAATGAGAAGTCAGGAGTGCAAAAATTAAATACCATCATGAGGAACTAGAACAGTGCAAATACAATCAAAAAGAAACATGGAATTACTGAAAAGAATTGTTCCCTACAAAAAAAGATCACCTCGCCTACTTATCCGAGTACTCAAGCAGCTTCAGAGAAGTTTAACAACTGCTTCGCTGGAGTTGGGAAACAGGTTTTTGAAAAGGCAGCCCAGGAAGCTTATCAAGGACTACAGAGCGACGCAACAGATAAATGGAGTCCAAAAGCTTTCGAAGGAGATAGCGACCAAGAAGCAAACGTCAAATGGAAACCAAAGCAAGTATCACAACACGAAGTAAAACGAGCTGTATTTGCCTTGAGGAACACAAATTGTACAGGAATAGATGTTTTAGCCCTACAATATCTGAAAGACAGCCTTATAGTGACCTTGCTGTACATCAGCACAGTTATTAACACCTTCATTGCAAGTAAAACTTTTCCAGAGATCTGGAAGCATGCAATCATATAAGCCATAAATCTGGGGACATGAATGAACCATCCAACTTTAGACCTATCAGTCTTCTGCCTGTCCTATCCAAGATTTTAGAAAAGGTAATATCTAACCAATTGATTGATTACCTCGAATCAAACAAGCTGTTCAATGACTGCCAGTATGCTTATCGGCGAAAATTGTCAACAGAGGACGCACTTATGAGCATCACTGGAGATCTGTACAAAACTTTGATGAAGGGCAGATATCTCTGCTGGTATTGCTAGACTTATCAAACGCACTCGACAGTGTATGCCATACAATTCTTTTTAGCAAGCTCCGCAACATCGGAATAGACCCTATTTGTTTTCTGATGAATCGGCAACAATCAGTTAAACTCGATAACGCAACTATGTCAAATTCGGCCACAGTTACCTTTGGAGTCGCTCAAGGTTCGATACTTGGCCCTTTGTTGTTCCTGGTTTTTGTAAATGACATCGACTGTAAAATACCAAGAAATCAAGCGGAAATGGTAATGTACGCCGATGATGTTTAAATATTGCTTTCCCAAAGACCGTCGAATCTGAATGCACTGAAAGACGACGCTGAGACAGCCGTAACTAATCTGAAATCTTGGTATGATAAAAATGGACTCAAACTCAACTCTGAAAAAAACAAAATGCATCGTGTTCGGCTTGAGCTCGAAAAGAAAAGCCGTTCCAATAAATTTCTCCAACAGGATAGGCAAATCTGACATTCCTTTTGAAGATAAAGGTATAAGTCTGGGAGTAGGGTTTGATTCCGATCTTTCCATCAAACAACACGTAACTACTCTGTGTTCCAAGTTGAATGGAACACTTTTGCTCGTAAGCTCTGCAAAAAAAGAATTGGATTTCAAATCAAGATTACTGATTGTCCACGTTTTAGTATTTTGTCACGTTAACTACTGTCTTCCGATATGGGGCAAATGCACCAAAACTCGAAGAGAGAAAGTACAACATTGTATCACCTTTGAGGCAAGAATAACATGTGATGGTAACCACAGAAAACGAGACCACGTAAGTCCTTTCTTCGAAAAATTACAGTGGCTCAATATCGACAAATAAACTGGTTCTCCATGAGTCGATCAGAATTCATAAAGGTTTTCTAGAAAAACATTCACCCGACAGCCAAAGGCACATTATTCTCGAGGTGAAAAGAACAATCGAGTTACAAGAAATAATGAGACTGCACGTTGAACACAGGAAAACAGAAACCTCCTATCTAGCTTTTTCGGTCACTGGACCAAAATCCTGGAACAACCTCCCAACAAGCCTCAAAAATCTTGATTCCAACAAATCCTCCAGGAATAGGCTTAATGAAAATCTGTTGACCGGTCAATTCAAAACGGTAACTTTGCCCACAAATACAAGCTAAATGCATAATACCAGTAACCAGAAAATGCATTCTGTTCTTGAGCGACCACCACCACCTACCACCACCACCATAACTCTCAACATTGAGACACCATCTAATCGTTTTTACTCTGACGATACATATGTTTTCTATGTTGCTACCGATTACAATTGTCTTTGCCAATTACCATAAGTGTTAACTAGAGTTTTGTCTATTTCTATGTGTTAAATGTTTTAGTCGTTGGAGTATAATCAAAATACGAACTCAGTCTTTTCGAGGAACGACATGCAGCTTCTAACTTTGACAAAGGTTAACTCGATTTTAATATATTTAATTGAATTATTTCTACCAATTACCGTAACATTCTTAATGATACAATCATTGCCTTGTTCGCTAATATTTTGCTTTGTCTTCTATAACAGAAGTATATTCATCCAACTTGTGTACTCGAGCATTGTATTATTCCGATTGTCAATCATTTAATCATTGCCTAGCGGTCTTGAAGTGTGTATATTGTATATTCAGTTGTTTGGTATGTATTTTATGTATAACTTTTTTGTGTAACTTATGTCGCCTTTTCACCCCTTCATTATTAAAACATTGGTTTAGACCCATCTTTACAATATGTTAGCGCTTTTCGATTTCCCAAGCCGATAATGTATTCATATATTCTATATAATTCATGTCATCCATCCACATCTTTGTCAACGTACAATAATGTAAACTACTCATTACAATATGTTAGCAGCACATTCAGACGTCCCAACCCCATGTTCTCGGGACTCTAACCACATGCATGCGTGATTTCCCATTCCTTGTACTTGTTATTTTCTACGCCCGTGTATTTTGTTATTTATCCACCCCAAGTATTTCTTATTTTTCAACTCCGCGTGTCATTGGTTCCCCCAACGCTATATAGTTGGAATTATTTTGTCAAAATAGACATTTTCTGAATGTGTACAGATGATACTTTTGTAAATAATATTTCGCTCAATGTGATCCGAACCGGCCGCCCCTATAGATGAGCTGTGACGAATTAAAATTGAACTCTCGTTTTCGTTAATTCAAGTAGCATAGTTGATAATGAAGTTTCATGTCTTATGTGTAAGAATTTATCTATTACCTAAAAAAAATTGAAAATCCATTGCCAGACGATGGAAATAAATGATCTAATAATAATAATAATAGTGTACGTGTTTGTTGGATCCCAAAGAATGTCACTGAATTAGATGGCGCAGCGTCACTTGTTTGTGGGATCCCAAGGATAATGCGCTGTAGAACATTTGTCCACCATTGCAAACGTCTGTTCGGAAACATATTGCATCTCTAACCCTCTCCCCACTGCACTGCTGTGTATGCATTACCAACCCACGCACAACAGCACTTCTGAGTATGCACTACTAGCCCTCGCTCCACTGCAGTGCTGTGTATGCACAACTAGCCCTCGCTCCACTGCATTGCTGTGTATGCACTACTAGCCCTCGCTCCACTGCATTGCTGTGTATGCACTACTAGCCATCGCCCCACTGTATTGCTGTGTATACACTACTAGCCATCGCTCCACTGCATTGCTGTGTATGCACTACTAGCCCTCGACCCACTGCATTGCTGTGTATGCACTACTAGCCCTCGCTCCACTGCAGTGCTGTGTATGCTCTACTAGCCCTCGGCCCACTGCATTGCTGTGTATGCACTCCTAACCCTCGCTCCACTGCATTGCTGTGTATGCACTCCTACCCCTCGCTCCACTGCATTGCTGTGTATGCACTACTAGCCCTCGCTCCACTGCATTGCTGTGTATGAACTACTAACCCTCGCTCCAATCCCCTATCCAATATGCAAAACCCTCTCATATCCTGTGTACG
>SDVV010010260.1:0-16332 GCA_016164225.1 Gammarus roeselii
TATATATGTATATATGTATATATGTATGTATGTATATGTATATGTATATGTATATCTATGTATATATATCTATATCTATATCTATATATATGTATATGTATCTATATCTATATATAAAATAAATAGTAGCTATTGCAAATAGTTCACCATATCAGTTGGATCCTAACCTGCAATCATCCATGTATTAATACCTAAGGAAGAATAATGCTGCAGCTTTACAAGTAGCTATTTGTTTGATCCCATTGCTGCTACTGACCCAAGCAATTTTGAATACATAAAATGTTCAATTCCATTTTGCATTTATCAACATTATTGCATGCTGTCTGTTGCAGGTTAGCTCTTAACTTTTATATATGCAACAAAGGATGTTGAGAGATATTCCAATTTATTGGTATTTGCAGTATTCATTGACCTTCTTTTGATATATTGGTTTTGCTATCAGGGAAATTCCCACCTATAGCAGGATCCTTTTTGTATTTTATCATAGATTATAAAAAAAATACGTACATATGAAATTTCTGTGTAAAATTTGTTGCTTGACAATGGTTAAATTTTATTATTTGGAAGTTGACACAAATAAAAATAAATTTAATCTTTTATTTATTTTATTATGTAGGTAGCTAATAGCTACACACAAGAAAGAATCGTATTATATCTATAGCCAATATTCAAAAACTTGAGTGTTGGCCGAATTTTTTCATTTTTAGAGTGGAGATTATATCATCATTAGCTTGAAAGGTAGTATTATTGGCAAAAATGTAGATACTGCTTCATCTCAACGATTCTTGATTGAGTATCTAGTTCCTGTTCCTTATCATCCATTGAACATCCAACAGTTGCTGGAAGGCCTTGGTCATGGCGGTCACCATGATGCAGGGTTGCTGGGGGGTGGCTGCTGGTGCGGATGGGACACCTCCCTGGTGCCCGAGTGTGGTCACGCAGAATTGTCACGCTACACTCCTGATACAGTCATTCGCTGGGTTGAGGGAGAGTGTCATGTGCTGCTGGCATCAGTTGACCAGCAAAAGGAAGGAGATGGTGGTACCCTTCTGCAGGATAATGATGGCCTTGATCTTCTGGAAAAGGACAAGAGTTTGATTGATGAACAAGGCAATGGAGAGGACAGTACAATTGAAAGAAGGAATGATGTAATTGGCATGTGCAGTAAAGAAACAAATTGCCCTCATGGTGAGAGCAGTCTAAAGGAAGAAAACGATAGTAGTGGATCATTTTTTGATGACTGCAGTTTGGTGAAAGAGAGTAGTACATGCAAAAACACAGATTTGAAAAAATCTAACTGTTTTATTCAACCATCAAAGCAAGTAAAAGAAATTCAAAATAGTTCTAGCAGCTTGAGCAGCCAAAAGGATGCAGAGTCAAATACAAGTTTGAAAATTGTTGATGCTATGGATGTAGTAAAGTGGGACAGCCATCTGGACTTGCTGGGACAGATAACACTGCAGAAAGATGCTGTTCAAGAATATACACAAGAAAAGGATGATAAAGCACTGACAAACCATCAAACATCAAACAGAAAGTCTTCAGAAGTTGTACTTGAGTCTATAGCAAGTAATGATGATTTGATGATGAGTCATAGTCCTGAAAAGGATACCAACCCTAGTCAGTTGAAAGAATTGTTAGTGCCTCTAGTTGATATTAAGCATGATATTATGATGGATGACTTGTCAAATATGTTCATCAAAGATTCTTTATCTAATAACGAAAGAAAACATGTCGACTCCAACACTGATGATAATGCTTCATCCAATTCAGTTTCGCTGAAGCATTTACTGCTAAACAAACAAAATGTTAATATTGAATTATCTTCTTCAATAAAAACTACTCGGATGATCAAACAGGTAGATTTACCAAAGAGAATACATACCAATAGAAAGAAAAAACATTTATTTGAGAAGTGTAAATCAAATCAACCAAAAATAATAAGAGATGTTACAAAAATTGAAGTCCCATCTTGCAGTGATGGTTTAAGACAGATGCTAAGAAGAGAAGCTTCATTTGAATCCATAACCTCCTCTAATCATTCACTGTTTTCCCCAAGTTCAGTTGATTTTTCAACAAACAAAATTATAGGATTATCCCCAACAAAATTATTAATTTCAAAATCTAAAACAATTGAAGTTTCGGCTCCAGTCCTGTCATCATGTTATTTTGAAAAGGCTAATGAAACTTATTCCAATGAATTGTCCAACACTGGATTAACAGGATCAAGTTTGTCTGCACCTATGAGCAGGCTGGACAATACTCGTTCTTTTGTCTCCTCATGTTCCACAACGTTATCAAGTGGTGTAAATGTTAGCACCTCTTCTTGTGATACATCCTCATTTTCTTCTCTCGACATTCGTTCATGTGCACCTGTTTCAGTATCATCACAATCTTCTATGGCTGAACTTGGTAACATTGCCCATCCAATGTTCATGACCAATGAAATAAATAAGCCAAATTCAGTTACTACCGATTCGTTGGTCATGACCATTGCAAATTCAATGATCACGAGCAATCCATTGTTTGTGACGAAGTCATTGGATAACATCAACTCTGCGGCCATGACCATCAATTCAAGTGCAGCCAATCCAGTGACCATGGCAACAGCTGATACAGTTGTTACGGCAAATACAATGAACCCAATCACTTTGACAAATCTGATGACAACAAACAATATCACTACTGCCAATAGTCTACTTTTTACCAATCCAATGATAACCAATTTGTTTAATATAACCAGCCCAAGTGTTACTAATTCAAATATAATGGGCAATTTTGCGCTAGCACAAAATGATGGTTCACTGTGTTCACAATTGCCCCTAAGAAACCAGAATACCATGTCTACTTGTTTACCAGACCTTCCAAAATCTATAGCACCTTTTTCTCCCTCTATTCGCAGTACATCACTCCAGTCTACGCCAGCAGTTTGTGATCTAACCTCATCTTTAGATAATCTAACTTATTCCGTGGCAGCATCAGCACCACCTAACTGCAGTGTAGTTGCTACAAGCAGTTCTATTTCTGCAGCCTTTACTCCCTTTGACTGTACACTTGTTCCTTCTTGCTCTGCTGCCACTAGCAATATTTCCATGCCCATTACTTTGCACAACTCCTCTGGTCTCATCACTTCAGCATGTGCCAACCCTGTTGCCAATACCACATCAACTGTACTTCTTCCTTCACGGGTATTGTTCAATGCCTTTGCTGCTCCTGTTCATTGCTCTCGTGTTCCTTCTCCCGGTTATCATTGCAATCCTGCTCTGTCTCCTGCACTTAAGAACTCGGTATCTTCTCCGTCTATAGGTTACTTTAATCCAATATCTTCTCCCACTAACTGTAATCTTGTCACTTCTCCAGCTCACTATCACCCAGTTCCATCACCTTCACCAGTTAATTTCCACTCATCGCCATCACCTGCTCATCAAACTTCTGTTACATCACCCTCTTCAATTCACTGTCATCCTCTACCTTCACCATTACCTGCTCACTGCCATCCTGTTCCATCACCATCATCAGCTCACAGTAATCCTGTGCTATCACCATCACCTGCGCACTGTAATCCTGTACCATCACCCTCTTCAGTTAACTACCACCCTGTGCTATCACCTTCGCCAGCTCACTGTCATCCTTTACCATCGCCATCTCCAGTTCACTGTCATTCTGTATTGTCACCATCGCCTGCTCACAGTAAATCTATAATGTCTCCATCTTCACTAAGCTGTCGTCCTCTACCCTCAGCATCGCCAATTCAATTTCAACCATCTCCAGCTCACTGCCATCCTGTTCCCTCTCCATCACCTGTTCACTACAATTTTGTTCCTTCTCCAGCTCACTGCAAAAGCGTTGCCTCTCCTGGTTCTCATAACTGCTCGTTGTCTGCTCCCTCTTCCTCCCAATGGCTAGTGCCATCAAACACTTCTAACACAGTATTGACTGCTTCGTCTCCCCTATCCCTCTTGTCTCCATTAAATTGTAGGGTGGCCTCTAAGCCCAATCGCTGTGATGCCAACAAGAGTTTTGTTTCGCAAGATAAGGTTTTAGTTCAACACACTGGCTTTTCTGACCGTAGTAGTCACACTGACAATGATTTAAGCCGTGTCACATTGTTGAAAGAAAATACCAGTAAGCAAAACACTGAAAGCTCTAATAAACAGCAGGACCATCATGATATATCCTCAAGTGTAGGACATTATGGGAAAAATAATAGTTCAATGAGTGTGGATCAGAGTCTAACTGACAGAGCAATTTTGGAAATGGAGGATGAAACTACTGATGATAATTCCAGAAGCCTGATAATCCATGAAGAAACTGTTCAGGGAGGTGATATTACGTCCAATTGTAGCACACCGTTAGTCACAAACTTAACTGCAATAGTGCCTGTTGACTCAGTCTACAATGATGTTGATTGCAGTTCCAATGTAAACAAAGCTGACCCTGTAAATTTCACTGAATTTAATAACTCTATATCTGTCACTGCTCAAGAAATAGTTTTGAAAGACTTATCAAAGGAAATTCAGAACGAGTGTAGTGCCCCACCAAACGTGACCTCTCAAAGTGATATCTCAACGTCCTTCGATGCCGTGTCAAAACCACAGGATGGCGATGCCGATGATAGTGCAAATGACGATGACGAAGATGGAGATCGAGAAGATGATGAAGAAGAAGAAGATGAGGATGAGAATGACGATGATAGCTCGTCAGTTAGCTCCTCGTCATCTTCTTCATCCAGCTCTTCAAGTTCCAGTGATGACGATGACCGCATCAGTTTCAAGCAGCGCGGTATGTGCTTCGTTCACAATAACTCTTTCAAATTCTCGTTGTTATATGCGGCACGTACAGGCTTGAAGTTACTTTTGTGTTAGTAAATTCTTTGTCTCAATTAATGTGTCCAGTAAACTAATTGCCATTCAGTTTACAATTGAACCTACATGGCTTCCTCAAAAAGCGTGATTCAAATCAAATCGAAACACGCTGAAACAGTTCGTTCAAATCAGGCTATGTAAGCTTCAAAAGAGTTGAATTTATAATCTTTATTTTGATTTCAGTGGAGCAAGCAGCCCAGCGTCAAGCTGCGGCACTAGCTGCTGAGCAAATGGAGCAGGCCCGCCACACACTCAGCCAGTGGCCCGACGAACCTCTTGCTGTCAGTCAACTGCAGCATCAACCTCCTGGAGGCGGCTACAACACTCCTCAGCAGTCCGCATCTGCGCATCACTCCTCTGACTACTCTGGTCATAACACAGAATACGAAGGTGGGGAGTATGAGGATGACGAGGACGATGATGGAACGCACGAGCAAAACTTCACACTGGGAGAGGGTCTCAACAGGAACGGGGTAGGAACTGAGGTTCCATTCCTCAGGTCTGCTATTGGTGACGGTTATCACCTAAACCCAATGTCTAACCTCTTACATACAGTTGCGCCAACCAATATCACACTTAGTTTGCCTTTGAATTGTCAAGCATTACATTCAATGAATTTAGAGAAATGTTCTATGTCTGATCTCATGGAACTGCATGAACCGTTGGTGCTTGCCACTGGCTCTAACGTCAGTATTTCCGGTGCTGGATCATCATACTGTGGCAAACCTCATAACAATCACAGCCACAGCTTGGAAGCGTCTCTTCCAACAGTAATGACTGCTCTTGGAGATGACGCCGAATTGTCGAATCAGTGCAATGTATCGATGAATTCGTACAAGGCAAACTTGTCCGAAGTCCATCGTGAGCTGGAGCAAATAACTACGATTAATGCTGTGGACATGGACTCCCTCCGACAGCCTTCAAACTCGAGTGATGGAAACATCGTTGATGAGTTCCTTACGCCACCGCCCCCACCGCCTGTCATACAGAACTCCTCTGGTTCATGTGTTGATGCTCTGTCGCTGGTGATGGAACAGTCTCTCAGCTCCATCTTGAATACTGCGACGGACTCTGGCAGTCAGCTGAGCGAGCAGGAGATGACTCCACTTAATTGTGCGGAGGTTGGTAACCAATTGAGAAACGTCACCTCGATGCTGAACAACCGTGCAGACACGGGCGCTCAGAGTAACAATCGGTTACAGCCGTTGTTGCGAACTATCAACGCATCAGTGTGTCAGATGACAGCACCGTTACCATTAAACGACCGGCAGCAGCTGCAGCCGTCGATTCATCTAAATCAGAGTACCAGCTGTCGTGACAACAACGGTATAAACAATGATAATAACAGCGATAAGAATCGCCACACTCAACTTGTCGGGTCTGTTTTTGTCTTGTGCAATAACGTCAATAATGCGGCTGACGTACCAGTAATTTCGCACCACCAACAAGTGTGTCAAAATAACTCTTTGAACTTGCCTTCTAGTGACACTGTTCACTGCCAGCTTCCGACGACGTTTGGGACGTCATGTTCCGCAGCTAGTAACTTTACAGTCGTCCAAAAACAATCTAACGGCGGTGCGAGACTTAACGTAACCTCTCGCCGACGTGTGCAAGGACTTCCAGTTCTACAGTCAACTGCTAGCACTGCTGGAGCTATACCACAGCTTGTGAGTATTTGCATTGTGGGTTAAGGTTGAAAAAATGAGACACATTTCACAACACGTGATTTTGTTATATCGAAGGCTTGATATACAGAGAGAAAATATGAAGTGTTGGCAGTTGAATCAATTACTGTTTGCCGATGATACGGCACTGGTGGCAGGTTAGTAAAAGTTGTGTAGGCTAGTGTCGGTGTTTCTTGGGGTGTGAGAGGAGGACGTTGACAGTTAATGTTGATAAATGCAGTCCCCCCTCAAAGGTATCCGCGGGTCGCACGGAGTCACGTCCCAACCGGGGTGGTGAACACCCATTTGCCTTCAGACTCCACTATTCTTCATCCTTCACTACCTTTCATTTTCTCCCCATTCTGAATTTACTTCCCTTTTAGGTAGCTATCTCATTTGCATCCTATGTTTAGTTCAAATTTCATTCAACTTATCTCGAACTCCCTTCTAACAACTCTCCTAAAGAGTGGAAAGCGAGGTAAGTGCCTGGTTCAAAGTGATAGTGGGACTGAGATTTAGCTGCGTAATGTTCCTTTGCTGTTTAATCTACATGGATAGAGTGGTCGGGGACGTGAACGCGAGTGTAATGGGTCGTGGCTTAGAGCTGTTGGAAGCGAATGGGCGTAGTTGTTTTCTGACCTCCCTACGGGGGAGTCTGCATTAACTTCGCGTTCGGACTCCGGTGGAACATGGACGCAAATACAAATACAAGTAGTTGTTTTCTGATATGACACTGGTGATGGATTCGAAGAAGTTGTGTAGGATTGTGTTAGAGTTTGGTTGAGTGTGGGAGAGGAAGAAGCTTCGAGTTACCGTGGGTTAAAGTAAAGTAATGAGATCCTCGCGGAGTGTCGATGCGAGCTCAGTTAGTGTCCTCCTAAATGCAGGGTTACTGAAGGAAGATCATTGTTTTCAATACCTGTGCTCCCTTGTGCAGAAGGCTGAACCAGTGGAGACGGAGGTGAAGGTGCGAGTGAAGAAGTGGTGTAAAGTGTTTGGCTCACTGATGGTAATGAGATATAGCACGATGGGGATGAAAACAAAGAAAGGGTTAGGGTTATATGAAAGGGCAGTTGTCCCAACTGTGATCTATGGAGCTGAGACTTGGAGGTGAGAGCAGAAGGGAGAAGAAGCTTGAATGTTTGAGAGACTTGCTGAAGTGATGCTGAAAAACAGAATCTCTAAAGACATTTTCCGAACTGGAACGGAGATCGTGAAAAAGTTAGAGCACAGAGTAGATTCACGTATTCTGAGTGTTTGGGCACATGGTGAGGATGGATGAAGAGGGAGATTAGCGGACATAGGCCTAGAGGTAGACCAATGTATTGGTGGATGGATGGCGTATAGCATGCGTTAGGCTGGAGAGACACGAGTGTAAAGGTAGCGAGAGAGCGTGCACTGGAAAGGTGTGAGTGGAGAATGGTTGTGAATGGATAGCGTTTTGACGCTGCCCTGATGTTCTTTCCTGCTCTTGGCATCCCGTTGAATAAACGGGCTTGTCACTGACCTTGGACCGCACTCACGACCCTGAGTGTGTTGCAGGGTCTTCCGGCCGGACCCTTTAGCGCAAAATAGCTAAGTTGTGAGTGTGGTGGGCCTTGCCGGTGGTCACTCCCCCCTGGGGGATTCGGCCTAGTTTCGGTATCCAATAGTCGTTACACACATATACACACACTGGTTCAAACCATTTGCCTTTCAGGTTGCTAATAACAGCCATGTGACGCTCAGTCATGCAAACTTTATCTAGGACTCCTTATTTTTTTCAGTTTTTGCTGTTTTCATGCGTAGATTCCCTACACTGGTTGTAGATCTCGTGCATGGGAATTCTGTTTTCTGTTTCTTCTTCATCATCTTCCCCCTCAGCAGATGTTGGTCATATTTGCCCCCGACACATTCTGAACAACTGTGATTCCCTTGGGCTCTGGAGGAGGTTAGGTGGTGTATTAATCTTCCTTACTGCCACCCGAGGGGTACTGGAACATTATGACCTAAGCACCTTGAGAGTTCTTGTACCTCTTGCGTACATACCTTCGATATCCGCTGCGTAAACGACATTGATTTGATGCTGTAGTGAACATAATTCATTGAAAAAAAATCTGCTGCTCGATATAACATTGATTCACAGTCTCTCCTTTTTTCCTCGATCCTGATTTGCTTGAATTTTATTTTCCTTAATTGCATCTGTTTAGTTCAAATTTCCGTAAACTCGTCTCAGACTCCTTAACAATTCTCCTAATAGTCGTTGCACGCACACATACACACACAAACATTCACACACACAGACACAGATACGCACACAGACACAGATACGCAATCAGACACAGATACGCACACAGACACATATACGCACACAGGCACGGACACGCACACTCAAACATACACATACCGGTTCTAACTATTCTCCTTTTGGGTGGCAAATAACAGCCAAGTTGCACTCTTTCTTTCATGCATTCTTTTTCTACGACTATTACTTCTTCTTCTTTCCATTCTTGCTGTTCTCATGCGTGAAATTCCCTACTACACCTAGTGACCTCGTCCTTGGATCCACGTTTTCTGTCTCTTCTTCATCTCACCCCTCAGCAGGTGCTGGAGCGCGTAGCAGGGCACCTTGAGGACTACTGCGAATCCTTGGGGCTCTGAAGCAGGGTAGGTAGTGTGTTAATCCTACTTACTGCCATCCGGGGAGTGCTGGGACCGTATGACCTCAGTACCTTAGGAGTTCTTGTACCTCCTGTGGAACCCGTACATACCATAGGCGTTCGCGCGTAAAGGACTTGGACTTTGCGCAGTAGTAAGCCTAATTTGAACATTACCTAAAAGACAAAAAGCGAAGACTAACTTGATGCAACACTGTTTGCTGGTTTGACATTCGGCTTCAGAAGGACGATGACTCCAGCGCGCTAGAAAGCCTCGTCACTCTAATCTTATAATCAACCACTTGCATTGACGTTTGATGCGAGAAGGATATTGACTCCAGTGCACTAGAAAGCATTGACACTCTATTCTTATCAACCGCTTGCAACTCTTCTTTCTACACCCATCCACACGGCGCTAGTGGTCATGCCCTGCTGCTGACACCGATATCAGAGATCACTGTTGACCGAGTGAGTTATCGGGAACCTTGACAGACCATTTTGCACGGAAGTACTAAGATTTAGTGTGAGAGTGCGGAGCGTCTTGGCATTGGCCACCTTTCTTCTTGAGAGATGCGTCCTGGTGTAAATGCATGTATGCAGGATAAAATATCAAAAAAGTTATGTATCCTACTAGATATTATAGAACTATGATGGCTATGTACTAAATATTGATCATTCAGAATATCTTATAAATCCAGAAAAATTAAATTTTGATACATATTTACCTTTCATTGCAGCTCAACAAGAACATCGCAGCGAAATTTTCCCCTCACACAACCATCCATGATTCGGTTAAAAACTTTCTGCTCTCCGACCCTAAACCTTCTAAACAAGCTCTCGGGCTTGGCATACAGCAACTTCCGCAGCTTCGATGTCAGTCCCCTCGGTTGCAGGGTATGGACGCGCAAAACCAGGGCATGCAATCTCAAGATTTGCAAGCCCAATTGCAAATGGTGTCACAAAGTCACCAGATACAAGCTATACCGAATGGAACGGCTGCGATGCACGTGCTGCCTCAAGTGATGCAGTCACAACAACGTCACCAAATATTGCCGTCCAACGACTCGTTACACACTCCAGAAACAACGAACCAGTCTCGCCTACCCTTGCAGCAACCGTCTCCAGTTGGTATCATGCACTCTGGTATACAACAACATACTCAATCTCAGACATCACAACATCAGCTGCAACAACAGCAACACGCTGCTCAACATCAGTTTTTGGTGCCAAGAGATCAACAGCTGCAAAAGCAGGAAAGTCGAAGCGATCCGACCTTTCCATTGTTGAGTGAAAGCAGTGTTGGTCTGACTGTCACTAACCAAACAACGAACGCAGGCGGGACCGACATTACGGCTGGCAGCAGCATCTCTAACGAAAATACGACTGGCCGCTATCGTCAAGTTGGGAAGGTTTTCAAATGCGACCAGTGTCCGCGAGAGTTCCGACGCCCCAATATCTTCAGACAACACCAACTGAAACATACGGGAGAGCGTCCTTTTGCTTGTAATTCGTGCAACGCCACTTTTGCTTTGAAGTACTGCCTGAAGCGTCACAGTCGCTCGTACCATCCTGTTGAGCCTCAACAACGTCACGAATGCAACACATGCCAGCGGAAATTTCCTGATGCTAAGAAGCTCAAGAATCACCAGATCGCTCATCAGAAGCCCTTTATTTGCAACGTCTGTGGCCGTGGGTTTGCTCTGAAGGTGACGCGAGACACTCACGCTATGGGACACACTGGCATTAGACCCTTCGCCTGCCCCTCATGTGACAAAACGTTCCTCGCCAAGAACAAGCTGCGTTCGCACATGAAAGGACACGCTGGCGAGATAGTGTGTACCATTTGCTCAAAAACGTTTACATCGCAGGTTAGTTCACGCTCGCCATTCAATTGAAGGGTTCATCAATTGAGTAACATCCGCTAAGCAACCAATCAATCTTCAGAATCCTCTTGAACTTCTTTATTACATCGTTTTCTCTTCCACTTCGTATGAGCCATATAGTTTAGCATTGCGCTTCTGCATTTTATTCAAATGAATCTTGGAGAGAAAACATTACAGAGACGTATTTACGAGAGAATCTTGATAATATTCGTTGAACGTAGTTTTCGACTGATTTAGACCTTTGTGTCTTTTAACCTTACTCGGGAATTTCGAAACTTTTAAGTTCCTTGACTGTGCCAGAGTGTTTAGGTGAAAAAAAATCTGGCTGCTCGACGCTTATCGCCGGCAAGGTACAGCGTTGTGTCTCCCGCTCCCTGCGGTCTAGGCCGGCTGAACCTTCGAACCCCCTCCCTACCTATATAAGCGAGGTCGGCCCTGCCATGTCATTCATTCGTCGCTACTGCTTTGGACGCAGCACACTCCCGCCTCACTCGACCCCCAGGAACATTGCACCTCTTTGAAAGGTAAAATTCAGCGAGGGGCGGCCCATCTGGGCACTGGATTAGCGACCGGCTGCCCCTAGAGTAACAGATGGGGTCGGCACTTATTGCCCTGCCATACTGAATTTGCCCTCAGTGAGCTGCATCCCATCAGAAATTTGTTGCCACAAAATTTTGTCGCCACAAAATTTTGTTGACACAATTTTTGCCGTTATACAAAATTTGTCTGGACCAAAAATTTTTTGCCTCTTTATTTTGTCAACATATAAATTTGTCAACACAAAAATGTTGACATAAAAATTTGTTGACACAAGAATTTATCGACACAAAAATGTTGCCGACACAATTTCTTGACAAAATTTCGCGACACAAAATTTGTTGACAGAATTTGTCGACAAAATTTGTCGACACAAAATTTGCAAAATTGTTAGACACAAAATTCGCAGACACAAAGTTTGCCGGCACCTCGATTTGTCAACACAATTTGTTGACACAAAATTTGTCGACACAAATTTTGTTGATGCACAATTTTTTTTGATACAAATTTTGCCAACAAAAATTTGTCAATACAAATGTGTCGACACAAATTTTGCCAACACAAAAATTTGTCTGCTCCAAAATTTTGTAGACACAAAAAATTTGTCGACAAAAATTTTTAGACCCATTTTTTTTTTGCACAAAAAAATTTCAACACAAAAATTTGTCGACACAAAAATTTGTCAACGCGATTTTGTCAAAACAAATTTTGTCGTCACAAAAATTTATAGACTCCAAAATTTTGTTGACAAAAAAATTGCTGAAACAAAATTTGTCTATGCACAAAATTTGTCATGGCGCAAATTTTGTTTCACCAAGTTGGATATTAAGGACGCTTTCTTGCACATTCTAATTTATTCCAGTTTTCAAAAGTTCCTGGCTTTCAAACTGCGATGCCAACTGTTTTTCTTTCTGGCCCTCCCATTTGGTCTCAACCTGGGACAAAAAAAAATTTCACAACGGTCGCGAAGCTACCTCTCCGTTTCTTCACCAGCAAGGGATAGATGCGGCCTTCTACATCGACGACTGGCTACTCTGGGCACCGACAGCACTTCACTGCCGGCGCAACACCCAGACGGCCTGAGACCTTCTCCTCAAGTTAGGTCGAAAACTGCGCCAATACCAAAGCGCCTGGACTTGCTTCCAAGCGAGGTTACGCGCCACGCAGGTGCAGTATCAACCAGTCCACCCTCTTGACGTTCCTGCACTACGCCGGCAAGCAGAAACTGCTTAATCCTCGTACAAAATTGGTCTACAGAAATGCGCTACACTTTCCTCTCCTACATGGCTTTGGCGTCACAACCCGCGGGGCGATCTTTAAGGAACTGCCTAGGCCCCAGTTTTGCGAGAATCCGCTACAACGACGTTTCGTGCCGTAGTGGAAACTCGAGCCGGTGCTCGACATGCTCGCCTCTCCTCAATTCAATACTCAGACGACGTCAGTATTAGCGGTCTTCCAGAAAAATCTGTCTCGTCGTGCTCGCAACAGGCAACAGGGTCTCTGAAATTGCAGCCATTTCACGCACGGGATTCCATTTCGCCACGAACCCTCCATGCGCGCTCATACTGTCCGCTGATAAGTTCCTGTACAAAAACCAGACCCTCGTTCACACGCCACCTCTCATCTCTATCGCCTCACTGCTGCCGGATGGCCGGGCACACGGCTCTTGCCCTATGACCGCACTCAAAGCCTACATAGCACGATGTCCATCGAACAATGAGTTTTTTTCATCCATCCTACTTCTTATATAAAAGCAAACGAGATAAAAAATGAATGCTGTAACTCGAGAGGTATCAGTCTGTTATGTGTGGTTGGTAAGTTGTACGGGAGAATGCTGATCAAAAGGATTAGAGACTGTACGGACTGCGCAAATTGGAGAGGAACAGTGTGGCTTTAGGAGTGGTAGAGAGTGTGCCGATCATATTTTTGCAGTGAGACAGGTCTGTGAAAAGTACCTTGTCAAAGGAAAGGCAAGATGTGTTCTGGGCCTTCATAGATCTGGAGGAGGATACGACAGGATTAACGGGGAAGCGCTGTGGAGGGTGTTGCGTTTGTATATAGTGGGCGGACATCTGTTGACAGCGGTGCAGAGTTTCTATGTTGGCAGCCGAGCATGTGTCAGAGTGGGAAGCGAGGTGAGTGATTGGTTCACAGTAAAAATAGGACTGAGACGAGGGTGCGTGATGTCTCCCTGGCTGTTCAACATCTATATGGATGGAGTGGACAGGGAGGTGAACGCGAGTGTGCTGGGTCGTGGCCTGGAACTGTTGGAAGCGAATGGGCGGAGTTGGCAGTTGAGCCAGTTGCTATTTGCTGATGATACGGCAGTGGTTGCGAATTCAGAGAAGAAGCTATGTAGGCTAGTGTCTGAGTTTGGTAGTGTGTGAGAGGAGAAAGCTTCGAGTGAACGTGGGTAAGAGTAAAGTAATGAGATGCTCGAGCAAAATAAGTGTCCCTTTAAATGGTGAGCTCTTGGAGAAAGTTCAGTGTTCTAAGTATCTGGGCTCCCTGTGGAGATAACTGAACTAATGGAAACTGAAGTGAAGGCGTGAGTGGAGAAGGGGTGTAAAGTGTTGGGTTCACTGAAGAGTGTAATGAACCGTAGGACGTTGGGGATGGAAGCAAAGAGAGGGCAGGGCTGTATGAGGGTGTTGTTGTCCTAACTGTGCTCTACGGAGCTGAGACTTGGGGGGTGAGAGCAGAGGAGAGAAAAAGGTTGAATGTTTTCGAGATGAGATGTTTGAGGAGCATGGCTGGAGTAACGCTGAGAGACCGGTTCACCAACGACGTGGTTCGAATCAGAACAGGGATGGTGAAGAAGTTGGAGGACAGAGTGGATTCGCGTGTTCTGAGATGGTTCGGGCACATTGAGAGGATGGATGAAGGGAGATTGGTGAAAAGTGTGATGAATGCGGAAGCGAGTGGTCGCAGGGCTAGAGGTAGACCGAAGTTTGGGTGGATAGATGGTGTGAAGCAGGTGTTAGAAAGGAGAGACATGAATGTGGAAGTAGCGAGAGAGCGTGCAATGAACAGGCGTGTGTGGGGATTGGTTGTGAATGGTTGATTTTGACGCTGCTCTGATGTGCTTTCCCGCCCTTAGCATCCCGTTGTCGGGATGGTCATGGGTGGGGGGGCCCGGCCATTATGACGCGGCGGGGGTAAACCAGTGAAAACTGTCGGGCCCTGCTGCTGACAACGGATCCTCGGACTACACTCGTGACCCAGAGTGTACGTTGCGAAGTTGCCGGCCGTACCCTCTAGCACAAAAGGGCTAAGTGGTGTGAGTGTGAGCGTATGAGGGTGTGAGGTGCACCTTTCCGTCGGCCACCCCCCTTTCTGGGGGATACGGCCTAGTGTCTGTTTCTGTATCCCTTCATCAATCCTCTCCATGTACCCGAACCATCTCAGAACACGCGAGTTCACTCTTCCCAAATAATATTTATGTATTTACCCATACATAAATATTATTTGGGCCCTCATGTTCGGGGCCCGCACATTGGTTTGCCGCTAGGAGCTAGCTTTTGCTGTTGTTGACAATTCTTGTATTCGCCAATAAGTACAGTCATTACCACCATTTATACAAATGTGTTATCATTCCCTTGCACGGCAAGTGCTTCTTTGGGAACACCCAGTTTAAGATGCAGCCGATCCATCCAACTTCTTTGCTCTTCTGGCATCGACCAGCTTGTGCTACATGATTGTATTTTCTATGCTAAACCATATGACTCTTGCGAAGTGGAAGAGTAAATAGCATTGGTTATCACGATTCTCCGGATTAAAAGCTATTTCTCTGTAATGTAGTAAGAGTCATATGGGGCCTCCTCCTCCCCCTGCTATCTTAACAACGCACTAACGACTCCTTAAGGAAAGCAGCTTTGCTGGCTCTCATGAATGACAGGGCAAGAGGTTCAGTCGGCCACCACAGGGAGCAGGAGACGCCACGCTGTACCTAGCCGGCATTTAGCGCCGAACAGCCAATTTTTTTACCTAAAAATTCGGGCACAATCGAGGAACTTGAAAGTTTCGAAACTCCCGGGTAAGGTTGAAAGGCACAGAGGTCTAAATCGGTCGAAAACTATGTTTAACGAATATTATCAAGACTCTCTCGTAAATTACAGACCAATTTCTTTGACATCATAGTAGTCAAAATATTTGAAAGTAATAAAAGGACGAATAGTGAATTTCCTGGAAAAAAATTGATGGTTCCACTCGAAGCAACATGGTTTCAGAAGTAAGAGAAGCACGTTGACCCAACTGCTGAAGCATTATGACGAAAACATAAATGCATTCTGTGATGGATCAAATGTGGATGTAATTTATCTTGATTTTGCCGAGGCCTTTTATAAAGTAGATCACAGTATACTGTTATCAAAATTATACAACGCCGGTATCCAGGGGAAAGTTTACAAATGGATCAAAATCTGTCTGAAAGGCAGAACTCAAAGCGTGGTAGTTAATGGAGAAACCTCTGCACCAGTGGAAGCCTTCAGTGGGTTCCCACTGAAGGCTAATCTAATTTTGAATCACTGAGATATGGAAAAAATTCCGTCCTCTAAAACAATACAGATACAGACACTAGGCTGCATCCCCCAGAAAGGGGGGTGGCCGACGGCAAGGCGCACCTCACACCCTCACACGCTCACACTCACACAACTTAGCCCTTTTGTGCTAAAGGGTCCGGCCGGTAGCCCCTCAACTTACACTCTGGGTCCCGAATGTACCGAGGAACCGTCGTCAGCAGCAGGGC
>SDVV010010261.1:0-16332 GCA_016164225.1 Gammarus roeselii
ACATCCTAAACAATACATTCGATAAAAAGATTCAAATATCTAGCCATCCTAATTCCTTCATAAATAACATAAATCCTAATTCCTTCATTAAATCCTTCACAAATAACAAACATAGAGTCACAAATTATCCAGGGCGATTCTCGGTGATATTTTTCAGGGCGATTTTCGGTGATATTTTCCAGGGCGATTTTCGGTGATATTTTCCAGGGCGATTTTCGGTGATATTTTCCAGGGCGATTCTCGCGCCTAATTTTTAGGGCGAATCTCGCGCCTAATTTTTAGGGCGAAACTCGCGCCTAATTTTTAGGGCGAAACTCGCGCCTAATTTTTAGGGCGAAACTCGCGCCTACTACTACTACTCCTAACATAACTGCCGTGCTCGCCGCTTTTTCCTCTTGGAGTAACTGCACGGAGCCCTCTAGGTGAGGTTCCCTGCGGCCGAAACTGGACCTTACAAAGCACGCTTGGTCCCTAACTTTTGGGCCTAGTATTTTTTAGCGCTTAAGAAGAGTAGTCTGCCAAGTCAGGCATTTCCTATATCATTCAGGTGTAGGCCGTCACCTAGGAAAGAATCAGGCCTCTCCCGAAAGCCATCAAACAAGTTGATGAAAGTTCCTCCTTCGGACATGCAAATGATCTCGAGGGCTCGATTTGTATAGGTTAACTTACTATACAACTCGTCATCATCATTCATTTGCGGTAAGATGAATGAGACAGCCACTCGATTTGATTTGCCTTAAGGTTAAAAATTAGCTGCCTATACTTAGCTAGCAAATCTTTCGACCTTGTCATCTTAAGATCATTGGTGCCTACATGGCAGATTATGAGTGTCTCCCGGCTGGAAACCTCAACCTCCGCAAGAGCACCTCTGATAACCCGACTCTTTGCCTTACACCTATGAACGAATTCAACCGCATGGTGCCGGACGATTGTGTCTCCTAGGACAAGTGTCTGAGTTTCACCATCCAGGTCGCTGAATTCTCAAAAGTGTTCCGCATTGGCATCACAAACGCGGGCCGGTTTGCGAAGGTAAACCGGTTCTGGACCTGCTGATATCCATCCGAATCTACGCCGCCCCGTCGAGGTTGGGTGCGGTTTCGGTCCGCGGATGTCTTGGTCTGAGGTGCAGGCTTAGTCCCGGTTTTCGATTTCCGGGCAGCCGATGACCTCTTGGCTTGACGGGAAGTAGGTACCCCGGGCATGGGTATAGGGGTGAAAGCGAGTAGCGAGGTCACATCTAGCACTGGTAGCCCTGACATGTGTTTAGGGGTGTATTCATGCTACCGTTGCAGACTCTTATCCAGGACGTCACGGTAGAAAGACAGGGCGAACCCACCATGGCTCCTCCGTGATCGAACTAAGTCCCCCCGGTCAATCCTCTCCCGAGATGCCTCTTCATCCAGCTGTAGAGCAGGGACTACCAACACAATAATTTTCACCCGTTTCCTCGTCTGTTCCACCAGGCCCTCACTAGCCTTCTCGACATCGGAGCGTAGGTGAGGGTGAGGGTGGTGACAAAGCTCTCGAGGTCACGTTTGGTACTAACAAGGTCCTCTTGGACCCCATCCACCTCAGCCCTCACCTCCCCAACTGACTCACGTGCTCGTCGGTGCGCAGCTGGTGCTCGAGGACGAAGACCTTGGCCGCAAGCCCCGGTCCTCTCCGTCGTCCTGCTCCTTGAGGTCCCAGAAGACTTGCCGGCTCGTCAAGCAGACCGAGCAGAGCTCTTGACAAGTGTCATCCTCAGAAGTCGTACAATGAATTATTCGCACTCCTTTCGCATGCGCGCGCTTATTAATCACTCGGATACCTAGTTTCAATATTTATTTATATATATATTGTTACCACACTTTACGCGACAAATTCACACTTGACATGAAAATAAAGACACAAAATTGTCAGTCAATAATCTGCACGTTATCAATTGCGAATTCGGTATCAATTGCGCAGTTGTAGTTGTGGAAGTGGTAGAAGTAGTAGTACTAGTAGTCCTAGAACAGGCTGAAGAGTCAATTCTAGCAGGACAATTATCCCGACTAGATTAGGTACCCATCGTTCATGGGCTGCCGGATGCTGAAGGCTCCATCGGAGGTTGTTGCCACCTTGGCGGAAATAGTCCTAACGTCACATTTTCTTAGTAAGGGGGTGGATTAGTTTCTCAGTGTTTTACGAGGCGGTTTTTGGATGTGTTTACGTTATTACTGCTAACAACATCATGTGGTAAATCGTTCCAAATTGTTGTATCTTGATTTGAAAGAAGTTCTCGGCAACTGATGTTATGAATGGTTTCAGCCTCAGTTTTTATCCCTTATTTCTGTTCCTTGGATTATAATCTCTGCCAAAGAGGCCCTCAGGGCGAGCTCTAGTAAGCTCGTTTAGGTATTTGAAAGTTTCTATCAAGTGACCTCCAAGTCGTCTTTTTGTAATTGATATCAGTTTAAGTTCGTTGAGACTTTGCGGATATGGCTTATTTCTCCGTTCCGGAATCATTTTTGTTGCTCGGTGCTGAACGCGTTCCATCTTGTTGATTAGGTGAGGGGACCAAAATTGAACGTAAGGAGAAGTTGTGTCGTAGGGTGCTCCAGGAACTTTTATGGTATACAGAAGCAGAGACAGTCTACACGTATATTCGGTAACGGGGATATACTGAGAATGTTTCCCCTCTCACATCAAGAATTATAATAAGAGGGAAAAAGAAACCACATCAACGGTGTATCACATAACAATGCTAACGGAGAAATAAAGTTTTGAAAGTGACTCGAGTGAAATGAAAAGCTAACAACCACTGCCCTACACGCCTCATCTTGCCCAAACAGTTCCAAACTCCAGCCCCTCTTCCCCAAATTCTCGACATCCTGTTTACCCATAAGCCAGCCCGCTCTTAGGGCCCACTACCACACAACCCTTCTTCTACCGCACTCACCTGACCAACCACGTGACACTTCTACAGCACACAACGCAGTGTTGCCAGCTGATGCCCTCTCTCATCTTAGCTGACTTGGACACACCCCCTCACTCCTCGACTTGACTCAGGACCCTAGACTTGACTCAGGACATCGAACTGCCGCTACAGGACATAGTACCGCTACTACGGGACACCATACAGCTACTGCGGGACATCGCGCTGCTACGGGGCATAGTACCGCTACTGCGGGACATCGCGCTGCTACAGGGCATAGTACCATCAACACACGTCTCTTGCAAGTAACAGGATATGTTTTAGTGCATGTCTTATTGAATGTACTCGATGATAAGCACTCGAAAAATACTTCCTGCATTCAAATAGAATGTGTTAACATTATTGACTCTAGTGCGTGTCAATAGAGTGTGTATTCTAATTGTTAGGCGTCACTCTTGTGTTGATTTTGTGATGATCAGGAACAAATCCCACAAGTGACCTACTCCGTTTGCATCTTCAGACTAACGCTGACTAACTAACATAAAGAAAAATAGCCGTCACTGCATAGTTAAATTTGGGAAAACTATTCCCACACTGTGAGAACAAGTGTTACTAGTTCGTGGTGTCTATTAGTTCCATTACTATTATTTATTTACTTAGCTGTGCCCATATTACCTGTTTGTTTTCTACCAGCGGTAGTAGGTGTTATTGGTATACTGATTTTCATCATTTCAAATACAAATTGTTATTGTATTGACATTGCATAATTACAATTTGTAAACGTATTCCGCACTGTTAGGAGGCCTCTGTTAGGATGCCGCACTGTTATGATACCGCTCTAGTTTGTTTATATTTTATTTCACCTGTGCTCACGTTACCTGTCTGTCTTTAGCAGTATTCAATGGTGTTAATGGTATCCCAATTTTCAGTATTGTCAAATGTAACCGGTTCGCTGTAACAAAATCATAGGAAACTTGGAGTGAGTTTTATCAGTGCACTGTACTCTGATAGGTTTATTGTAGGTTATTCCTCCACGTAATAATTGTGGGATGTCTGGTAGTGAAACTTTGCATCTTGCAGCTTGGAATCGTGCTATGATTTCAGCAACACTCCATTCTCAGTAATTTATATAGTTTCTTCTTCATCATATTGCTATTATGCTATTATTCCCACAACATTAAACAGCAGAAGGGAGCAGCTATAAATGAGTTTAGCTCTGCATTCGAATTAATCCCACAAAGGGAGTAACTTTGTGCTAACGCACATCTGACGCTAACGCGCATCAGACTCGCATTTGTATTCATTCCGTTTTCGGAACGTCGATATCCTACTCCACCCAACTTTGATATGTCCCGCGTGTGAAAAAAGCGCATCATAAAGTATTTAATACCACAAATCTCATACTTTTTGCCAGTAAATGTATTATCTGTTTCAAACTACTCATTATGTATTAACAGCTTGATAGAGTTTCCGATTTAAAAAAATCATCCAAGGCTGAGTGTAGTCAAGTTTTCATCTCCAAGTAGACTCACTTGAGCGCCGGAAAGCACGAATCACCCTGGGAAAAGAATATCGTTCGGCTCTCTAGAAGTGTAGTCATCCCATCCTGCATCTAATTATAGTTTTTACATTCATATCTGCTGTCTACAAGAAATCATGCAAATAGAACTCAAGCAAACGGTCCCTTTTCCCACCGGTACTCTCTTTACCAGTCCCAGATGGTTCATGTTAAGCTAGAATGTGGTATTTGCCACAAATCGGATGCCCCCAAACTAATGTTCAGCGGTAGTTCTTCTAGCTGTGCCAGAAATTTGCGCTGGAGTCCCTCAAATAGGGAATGCAAGACAGTGCGATGAAAACTTTGTCAACAAGCAGAGGAAATAAAACAACTGAAAGAACAAGTCAGTCATGCCATCAATGTTTCATCCAATACTGAGACAGTCAACACGGATACTCGGTTGCTAGCTGTAGAATCAAAATTGGAAAACGTGCAGAAACAATTTAACGAACTCAAAGATTTGATAAGCAGCGAACTAGCAGCAGTCAAAGAAACTACTGAGGTCACTGCAAATAAAGTGAAAGAACTACATGTGCCTCAAGACTCTGAATTGGCCAAGAAGCCTACAGCTCTGGATGCAGAGACAAACGACGGCATCAAATCGATAGAAAACTCAATCAAAAATAGCGAGGCGTTGTACACAACTGTAGCAAACAGAACGCAGCCCCGCTGTGAAAATGCACCACACGTTAGACCACTACCCCGTTACATCCGACCCGTCACACGTAACCGATTTGACGTATTGTTCGATGAAATGGACTCTCAGAATGCAGAGGCAATTATTGTGATTGGTGATTACAATGTCCCCTCTTCCACATCAAATCAGCGAAACTGAACTGAAAACACCGGGCAAAACCGACTTGAAAATTTACGAGATAGAAGGCCCAATTGAAAAGAAGCAGATTCGAATTCCTAAACGAATTTACTGCAAATCGGAGCTAAAGACGTGACTCAGACGGAATCGGCATGGGCAAAGTGTGAAGCCATGCTAGGAAGAGTGAAACGTTCACATGCGAACATCCCTGTCACTTGCATCCTGACCCATCCAAACCAAAGCAGATACAAATTAAGCCAGATGATTTTCCTTAACAATCGCCTGGCAACTTTCTGCGAAGCCAAAAGATTTCATTCTCTAATAATTGGTAAACGATGGTCGACCCGAAATACTAGAACCTTAACAGAATCACCAAGAAGGCTTGCATAAACTTGTATGGACTAGATTCCTTAGAAATCATCCTCAAAAACATCGGCGTTGGTTTTGTCACCGAAAATAAGTCAAGAAACGTACTTGATGTCCTAGCCTAAGCTCCGCCACCAGTGTCCGACGAAATGACCAACGGCCTCCGCCCGAGTCAACACTAGATACACAACAAATACAAGAGCCCATCAAAACATCACCGCAGGTCCTAGCCAAAAATTTCTTGCCATCAATCTAATCCGAGTTAGAGACAGTAGTCGCTGCACCGCTGGTTCAATCCATGTAAACGAAAACGAAAGTCTTGACTTCGACACAACGTTTTAAAGTAGAAGCAGTACAAGTCCAAAAAATCAAGTTAAGGGGACAAACGTACTCTCAAATGCTACTATGTGAACGCTCGAAGTCTTCGAGACATAATCGGAGAATTAGGTATCCCTGCAATGGATAAAAATGTTGACATAATAGCAATCACGGAATCGTGGATAAAATTCAGCACCAGACATCATTTATGCGAATTTACTCTCTCTGGCTACTCCCTATTTCACAATGATAGACGAGGCCGAGAGGGCGGAGGAGTGATGTTCCTCATAGAAAACACTCTGCAAATATTAGAAGTCATTATTCAAACAACAGACACGATATTGTATCTATCCAACCAGCCGGTAAACACACAAAATGTCAAAACGCCCTCGTCTATCGTCCACAAAAAAGTTTAAACTGCAGATGATATCGAACTTAACAACACCCTCGTCGATGTCGTCACAACACAACACAGTATTATGTTTGGAGACTTCAATATCCCTAACATTGATTGGAAAACAGACGTATGCACTGCAACCGGCCATCGTTTGATTGATTTTCCAGACGATAAGTTCATGACCCAAAGACACCTTTAGAGAGTAGCAATATCCTTGATCTTCTATGTAGTGTAAGCGACTCTCTCGTTACGAACATTGAAGTGGGAGAACCATTCGGAACTAGTGATCATAACTGTATTCGTTTTACAATAGAGTTTGATTTGAAAGCGTCAATGAACTACGATAATGTCCCTAGCTTTAGATCCTCCAACTTTGATGGCTTAAGAGAGTCAATGTCGTCAGCAAATATGACCCTCGGACAAGATGTCAATCAATCGCTAACAGTTTTTTGGCTGCACTTAAAATTATTGAATATGAGCATATTGCGCGCAAAAACAGACAAACAGCAGTCGATTAGCCTAGGTACTGGAAAGGAGAATTGCAGCGCCTTCAGTCGCAAAAGAAATATAGAACAGCAGCAGAAGAAATATAGAGAGGGTCCAGAACCGAAAAATAAAGATTATGAAAATTAAATTGCGGCAAATGACAAAACTAATCTGAAACAATTCTTTAGTAATATTTTGAGCAAAAAAATCAAGGTCTGTAATAGGTCCTCTTGAGAACGAGGGGGATGAGCTAGAAACCGACGACACTAACATGACTGTCTTACTAAGTTAATGTCTCTCTTCTGTATTTACGTTAGAAATCCCGCTATTTCTAATCACCAGTATATCAAAGCAGAACGATAAACTAAAACCCTCAGCAAAGAACACTTTTCCCCTGACGAAATGATTAAATAAATAGATAAATTGAAAGTTACAAAATCTCCAGGTCATGACCAAGTTCATCACAGAATACTGAAAGAGACCCTGAACGAAATCGCCGAACACTAATCGGACATTCTCACCCAATCTCTCACAAATGGCACTTGCCCCTCTTAATGGAAAGAGGCGACGTCACACAAACTTTAAGAAAATGAGACACAAAGTGTTCCAGCAATTATAGACCAATTAGTCTCACCTCAGTCATTAGGAAATTGATAGAAAGTTTGAAAACGGATAAAATTACAGAGTTCTTAGAATCAAACAAGTTAATTGACAACTCTCACAACTCTCACAATCAAGACACAAGCGTTCCTGTCTCACTGACCAGCTGAGACAGAGTGTCAGCAGATCCAATTAGACTTGAAGAAAATTGTTGATTGGTCGGAAATGGGCTAATGAACTTTAATGTGGACAAATGTTAAGTTATGCATATAGGTCCTCATGACCTCGATGTCCGGAAACAAACTAATTCCTGTCACCGAATAGAGAGATTTAGGTGTCAGTAACGAATTAAAAAGAAACAAGCAATGTAACGATGCTGTCAAAAAAGGCAACAAAATGCTGGGCACAATATCCCGCACTATCTCGTACAAAAACAGACAAAGCACTCTTAAATTATACAATGCGTTTGTCAGACCGCATCTCGAGTATTCCGTTCAGTTCTGGTCTTCATATCATACACAACACTTCTTTAAATTAGAGAAGGTTGAACGTAGAGTTACCAAACTCATCCCTTCGCTGCGCAATAAATTGTACAAAGACAGACTAAGCGAACTCAATCTTTACTCACTAGAGAAGCTTTGAGTCAGAGGTGACATGATCGAGATGTGGAAGAACATGAAGGGCAAGGAAAACGTCGACCAAGCGAGCCCTTTCACTATAGATGCGAGTAGAGTGACTAGGAACAATGGATACAAAATCGCTAGGAAAAGCGTTTCTCACACGACATCACGCTCAATTTTTTTCACGTATAGAGTTGTCGAAGAATGGAACAAACTTCCAGCGGAGGTTGTGAACAGTATTATAATCGAAACGTTTAAATCACAGCTTGATAAATTCTGTATGAATCACGATAAATAGCTAAACCGTTCCCTTTCTTGATGTTTTGAAAACAGAAATGGCACCTGAAGCTCTCTTAGACGTTCTACTTCAGAATTAGTTCTCATGCTATCAAAAGGTAGACTAGTTTGGGCCAACAGTCCTGCTGTTGTCTTTTTACACTTTGAAACACTTGTGAACACAGTCACGCGACTGCAACGCACAGTCAGGTGACTGCAACGCAGTAAGGCGACTGCAGCACATAGTCAGGTGACTGCAACGCAGTCAGGTAACTGCAACAGTCAGGTGACTGCAACGCAGTCAGGTGACTGCAACGCAGTTAGGTGACTTCAACGCAGTGAGGTGACTGCAGCGCAGTCGAGTGACTGCAACGCAGTCAGGTGACTACTACCCATGCAGTCAGGTGACTGCAACGCGCAGTTATTTGCCTGCAACGCACAATCAAGTGACCGCGTTGCAGTCAGGCGACTGCAACGCAGTTACCTGACAACGTAGGCCCAGCAACGTAGGGCCTACATTGAATTTTCTCCACCAAAAAGATCGCACAAGAGATGACCCAACAGGCGGCAAGCAGTCTAACAGATGCTACACTCAGTTGAACCTGGAAGACAGAATACCCATTATTGTGTTACTAAGACCCACTCTTTCTTTTCATAGACTATGAATTGGAATAGGGAAATTTCCTGGAGAAGCTTCGTATCAGCTTTTGCACTTTTATTCATACTAAAAATTCGTTTTTGACTAGGAAGCGAATCTATAGCATGTTAGAATATGAATGATAAATATTCCCTATATGGTATTGAATATTTACAATACTTAGGTACACAACGCAGCTCAGGTGGCACATGGATGTTATCAGCAAATTAATTGAACTATGATTTAAAGTCAATGTTAGTTGCAGCCTAATTGGGCAGAATTATTGTCAATGCTCTGTGTGCTTGTCCTCATGCTTTGGAAACAATGTATCAGGTAAGCGCAGATAACTAATTAGTAGCAGACATGTAGGAGCAGACAATCCAAATTTTCAGCTGTGGAGCCTCCAGTATGCAGGTCAGATCAGCAGTTCAAAAATTTTCAGATAGGTACAAGTCTGCAAGTAACTGTCAATATCCCATAGCATCGATACAGCTGTACCAATGGGGATAGTAAACATATAAAAAATTGATTAATTCAAAACCACGTATCAATAACAGGAGTTTTTCCGAGACTGTTCAAGTTAATTGAAATGTCATTACATGATTCACAAATCTGTTCGAAAATTCTGAGGAAGAATCGGAAAAATAATATCAAAGAATGATTATTAGGGAAAACGTATAATAGTTATCCGATTATTGAATAATAAGAAAGTGACACTTACTAAATTGACTGGAAACATATATTATTTATAGCTTTTCTGGTAATCAATATATATTTTTTCAAAGCTGACTAGAATGCACCAAATCAAAAATCCGAAACAAATATTAGTTGGTACATTTATTAGCCAGTATCCGGACTTCTTCGTAGGATTTCTTCTAAGGTTCTCGACCATTCGGCCCAAGAGCTCAGAAGCCAAGTCTGCTAGTATATGATCAGCTCCAATGAACAGCTGGGGGAATTGTCCCAAATGTTTGGATGGATGTTTGCTCATTTATGAAATGGAAATGTTAATTCGATAGTATTATATGAATAAAAATATTTTCAAGTTGTCAAATGGCGCCGTTTAAAATTTGATTTGCACTGATCGTGTTTCAAGAAACTCATCAATGACAATGACTACAGATCGAGATGACTGAATTAACTCCAATAATGGAACACGCGCTCACGAAGATGAGGACTCCTGACATGTTCCCACGGTACCATACACTGATGGAAGGTGCACATGTCCCTGTGCAGCACTCGGTGCACATGTCCCTGTGCAGCACTCGGTGCACATGTCTCTGTGCAGCACTCGGTGCACATGTCTCTGTGCAGCACTCGGTGCACATGTCTCTGTGCAGCACTCGGTGCACATGTACCTGTGCAGCACTCGGTGCACATGTACCTGTGCAGCACTCGGTGCACATGTACCTGTGCAGCACTCAGTGCACATGTACCTGTGCAGCACTCGGTGCACATGTTCCAATTAACTCTCATTCGACTGGGTACCTGCAGTCGCCTTCAAAGAGAATTGATTCTTTTCTCTAGTAAATATTTGGGACTAGTTTTATGATGTTTATATATGTAGGCATCAAATAAATTATTCGACTCCAAATACGCAACGTTCAAATTATTCCACATCGATATTACTAATGAACGCTAATTTAATCGTGTTTCAAAATTTTCCGACTTATTCCCATTTACTGAAGCCCTGCATCAAAATCTAACTTGCCTCTATTGAATTATTAATCTATCTCTATTTGTGTGTCTATGAGTCTCGCTGCTATTTCTCCTCAAACCTTCAAGGCTATCTATTTGACAGACAATGCAAATGAAATCAGATGTTAAAAATATAATTAGTTGGATTAAAATAATTTAAATTAGTAAAAATAACCTTCGGGGAGAGGAAATTCTCTCATGGGACGAAGTGTGGGGTTGGATGTGATCCCCCAGACGGGGTGCCCTCCGACCCACAGAAGCCTCTCCCCGGCCTCCAGACCTGCTGATAGGATGCTGAATGCGTTGCCTCTCTGTAGGGCCAAACCCAACCGCAGCTGGAACCATAGAAATTCTCGTAAATTTCCAGTTGCCTCCCCCTATCTACGTCCGATATCCTTCACAATTCGTGCAGTTGACTCGCCGTGCACCCCTGTCGTCTACAAGGCTATTGGCTCAAATTGGAACTGTCGGGTCAAAGTGCCATATTTCCTGCACTTACGTGTCTGTGCCTCTTTAGCTGCAGAACCAGCTGAAAATGCAGAACCTATCAAATGCGTTTCCTCATAAGTGTCCACACAAGTACAGTACCAGCATAAACTCTCCCCATTCTTGAAGGGGAAAACGGGGATGCCATGTGGTCTCTTGCCATCACTTCTTTCCAAACCCTAAGGTTATAGCACCGATAGTAGTCCGGCTCTCAGCAAAGATCTTCTGACGATGTGGTTCAACGCCGAGTGTTTGTGAAAGCGACCGGCAGTGTACCTACATGATAGTCCATGCAGTCGCTACTTGTGGCGAGTTCACATTTTGCTGGGAAGAACACACCCCTGACTCCACTGTAGCTGTGGAATACCATATTACAGTAGCCATATTACAGTAGCCATTCTACAGTAGCCATACACAACTCACAGTACTAGTCACTGTATGTAGTTGCACTCCTAGACGAGAACGTGATGAGGAGACGTGCGGCCAGGATGTCGCATCCGCCCGCGACAGAGCCGAAGCAGTGCACATGCCAGCTAATCTTAATCTTTTCCCTTCGGGGGACTCCCACAAGGAGGTCAACAGGAAGGGCCAGCCAGCGCGCGCTGCCTAGGAAGGACAGGAGGGACAAGAGGGACACAGGAGGGACAAGAGGGACACAGGAGGGACAAAAGGGACACAGGAGGGACAAGAGGGACAAGAGGGTCAGAAGAGGGACAAGAGGGTCAGAAGAGGGACAAGCTTATCCAACAGCAACCGATGCCCCGAGTCGAAGTACAGGATTTGCCGATAGATAGGAATAGTCTGTAAGGATGAGTTATGGGTGTTTGCGTTTTGTTATCGATAGCTTGTCTTGGAATTGTTACGATGTTGGCCCTAAGCCTTTCCTTTACTTAAACTAGGATTGAGTGTGCCACGTGTAAGTTTAAGGAGTGGCCGAGGCTGATCAGCGAACCATGGGCTCTGACGTCACTGTTTGACGTCACGTTTGCACTATATAAGACCGCGCCGCCAAGTATCGACAGCTTTTTCTTTCGAAGAACTCACAAGAATTATGTGATCTCTGCCGTAGACCTGTCTCCTACACACCACCAGATTTAGTGTCTAACAGCTCTCGTGCCCATCTTCAATAGTTTCCGAACAGCCTGTTCGTAGGAAGACTTCTCCCGACCATTACGGAGATTGTCTCGGTAGTTCTTCACCACATGGACTACCCGGGATTTAGTGCCAGAAGTAGTCGTGCCGTGCCTTAAGGATAATCGCATCGACGAGTCTAGACCACGACTCGTGCCGCGACTAACGACGACTTGCCGGACGGTGAAGCGTCCCGTGGAACTCTACCCTGGAACACCCGACTACACGGTGTTCCCCGGTCCGACTACTCAGCGGCCCTGCCCTTTGGGGTCACGTGTTTGTTCACCTTCCATACCCGGTGAGCGCGTATTCTTTTCAAAACCACTGTTTACGTAATTAGGGTTTTGCGTTACACTGTTTGTTAAGGTTGCTGTCTAGTATTAGTAATAGTGAAATTTTCTGGTTCAAACCTATATGTTTGAATTATTGATGATTGCGATTGAATTTGTTTGTTGGATAGGAATTATGTTCATACTATTTGATTTAATAGAAAGTTGTTAACCGTATGACAATATATATTCATTAGTCTATGCATATTGTGTATTGTTCAATGTATTACGTCGCGTTTGCGTTGTGAATTCGATATTGCGTGTGAGTAGCCGACCAGAAGACAGTTTCAGGGCTCCTTTCAGTTAGTTAAAAATGAAGCTTTGATTGTTTGTTGAATTTTCATTTACCCTGACACATATTCGTAGTTGGTATGGAACGTTGTGGTTGAATTCCCGCTCCACTCAACTGAGTAGCCGGAGAGTGCCACCGGGGACTGTTCCCCAGACCTCCTACCGGAGCAGGCGGACTCACTTGCTCCGTCGGTCATTTGTGAAGTAATTGAGGCTTGCAGTAACTGAAAATGTTGATTGTCACGGATTGATGAAAATTTGATCATATGGGCTACATACTTACAAGTTCTATTGGTTCATCCCTTCTTCCGAGATTTTCCGGTTAATCTTACCTCAATTGTGTCTATCCCTCTTTGGAACCTCTGTTGATCCATACATGATAATGACTTCACTTGGTCTATCCGACCTATTGACATCTATTGGTTTATTCGTCTATGTGACCTCTATCGGTCTATACGTCCCAATGACCTATATTGGTCTATCCGTCCCAATGACCCCTATTTGTCTATCCGTCCTAATGACTTTTATATTATATTCGTTCCTATGACCACACTTGGTCTATCCCTACTGGTGCCGCATACTGGGGCCGCATACTGCCTCCACTTATCAACGTGAGGCGCTAGAGTGTGACGTCGTCAATTCATGTTATCTACCTCTACCTTGATCATAAGCAATTATAACCGTTATCATATAAACTTCCATCCTATACGTTTTCATTTTTTGCTCGAAGAGTGTCACAAACTCTCGTTGGGCTCGATCACAGCTGAAGAAATAGCAACAATTTCACTCGACTGCAATGCAGCAAACTGTTCGTTATCAACCAGTATTGCCGACGATGAAATTAGGTATCTACATTAAAATACGCCAATGTCGTCACGTCTGTTTGTCTGTGTGTTCATCCCTCCACGAACTGCGCCGAGGCCATTGGACCAATTATGATCAAACTTTCCTTCGGACGGAACAGGATAGTAATTTCGTGGACAACTGTATCACAACTGTTAAGTTATTTGACATTTTTTGTTTCAATTTGTAGTTTGGCATTGGACAATCTTTCAGAAAAGTTTATTGACAAAAGTGGGGTTCAATTTAAATTACACTCATTGGTATCGAGGTGCTGACTCCAGAGGTGTTCATGATACGTGCTCAAACCTCCCTTTCTTCAGTAAATCTAAAGGAAAATATATTTTTAAGGTCAAGTCTGGCTCCGTGAGCTCTTCGAGAGTCTAAGAGATGAGTTTTGGCAAAAAAAAAATTGTGTTGTATCAAGAAAATGGCAACTGGACGCATAACGCGGGTTATACGCCTCATTCATGGGGCCTTTGAGGGACGGGCTCCAGTATTGATTTTCTTAAACGAAATGAAGCTTTGTATCTTGGTTACAGTGAAGTATAGGGTTAAGATTTTTTTCATTAAGACAGATGGTGCTGTCACCTGGTGTATACGGGCCAGAGGAATATGTGCGAACTACAGTGAAATGCAAGGGTCAGAAAGATATGCACGGGTCTGATAAATTTGTATGTGTGTGAGACTCATCGAACGAGACACATGCACGGATTGTAAGGATATGCGGGACGCAGAAACGTTGGTAATATTTAACATGATGCATGGGGGCTTAGAGAGGCATTTGACGGGATCGTGATGGGAGTAGAGTGTTCGGTGAGTCAATGTGTTTTTGGGTAACTTGACGGGCCTGATGGGGATCCATGATTAACACACCACACATTTTAGGACTTCGTGTGTAGCAAGAAGAGATTCGTCGACACTCATAACAAGAACCACTTTGTAATGGCACAAATTATTGAGTCCTTCTATGTATTTACAAATTTAACAATTTTTTTGTATACGCAACTTCTAACAGGGAAATTTTCTCGGGTACTGCTTGCATTTACTAAACTTTGTCTATAAATATTCTAAATATATTTCATTGTCTCTCTTTCTAATTGTTTAATCGACGAATCATTTGTATATTTTTCACAAATTGCAACAATTATTCAGATACATTCAACCGGTGAGTAAGTAGGTAGTGCCTCTTGCTGTAGAGCGGCCCCGTGACTAGCGTCCGAGACCGCAGTTCCCCACAACAATGCTCTACTATTCAAAATAATTTCTCACTCTTCTTAAGCACAAAATAACTTCCAAGTATGATCAGTGGATGTGTGAAATATTACTATTTTGTTTACACATTTTTAAATTCTATTCCATCATTCGGAAGAAAGAAAACAGCTCAAATAATTACACAATTCTTTTGCCTTTTTTAACCATAGAAGGGGTTCCCGTCGTTTATTTCATAAGGACCCCCGCAAGATAGGAAGACCTCTGCCACAACTCACTCCATAAAACAAGTAGTAAATATATTGGTTAGTTCGATTTGCGTTCCAGTAGCGCAAGACTCCGCCGATCCCAGTGTATAAAGAAATGTTTATTCGTACACATGCAGATGGTATGATATTCTTTTGGAACAATAAATTTATGCATGGTAAATCTAAAATAGGTAAAATGAAAGGCTAAGTTGTGTGCGAGCGGTGGGGAGGCAACTTACTTTCCTAGCTGAGCATACGAACACGACTCCTGCCGAAACATGTCACGACCAATCGAGAGTAAAGGTTGCGTGAGAAGGGAAATGCTTCTATGGAATATTTGTACATGGGGATAATTCTTAGGTATATAAATTGTCACGCGTACACTTGAACACTAACCTCGTCAAACGAAGTTTAATTATATTGGGAGTCCGTTGACCCATTAAATTTTCATTAAGGTTCAAATGATCAAAATCGAACCAAAATTGTAGTCAATATAAAAAATTGAAAACTCAATTCCAAATAATTTTGGTGTAAAATTGTGATTCTAATTTGTGATAAGTTTGTGTTTGGGTTTATTGATGACTAGCAATTACAAGTTTATTCAACGTTAATTGAATAAACGTTGCAGTCGTGGCCAAACTCAGATGATGTCAATACCGAAGCTATTGCTATTGAAATAAACATAACATTTCAATTTAAATTCCTCTTTTCGAATAATTGTACCATAAACGATTTCAATTAGACAAAAAATATATTATTAGTAATTCATTGGTGAGAATATCTCAAGGAGTTGATGCAGCTATTATAAGAAAATTATTAATACACACCAGGCAGTATTTGTGTCTGTTGGTCTTTTCCAAGTGCCCTGAAATCTTGGAAAGACGACAATTGCCCAGCCGAAGTGTCCTGCAGTCCATGTTGAGTAACGAGGCAACTTAAATGGAATAGAAACCTCAACTGCTGTTTCTCACACGTTACGCGAAAGCCCCAAACTCGGTTCCCAAATTTTGTGTTCATGTGACCTTTCATTATCAAAGTTTCGTCTTTATAGGAGTACTTGGGTCATTCTACAGCAAGAAGCGGATATTTGCAGAGAACTTCTGGCTCTGGCCGCTCGGTTTTTTAT
>SDVV010010262.1:0-16331 GCA_016164225.1 Gammarus roeselii
CAGGAAGACGCGATTAGAGACGATCAGGATTGATGGCAGAGTGCAGGTAGACGCGATTAGAGACGATCAGGATTGATGGCAGAGTGCAGGTAGACGCGATTACAGACGATCAGGATTGATGGCAGAGTGCAGGTAGACGCAATTAGAGACGATCAGGATTGATGGCAGAGTGCAGGTAGACGCAATTAGAGACGATCAGGATTGATGGCAGAGTGCAGGAAGACGCAATTAGAGACGATCAGGATTGATGGCAGCGTGCAGATAGAAGCGATCAGAGTCGAGCAGGTTTGATGGCAGAGTGCAGGTAGACGCGATTAGAGACTATCAGGATTGATGGCAGAGTGCACGCGTGGAACGCGTGGAACTTACTGAAAAACATTACCGGCTGCCGTCCTCCCGTGGCTTCAGCTCTAGCAACGTTGCCGGTGTCCACAAACCGGCGAACAATGGCGTACGCTGTTGTCCTCTTTATACCGAGTGTCTCTGCCAACTAAATGAAAACTTGTTTCTGGTAGCATTCCACAATACGCCTCCAGTTCTCCTTGCTTACACGATTGTTTCTACGCTGCATATTGAACACATATGTAAGCGGGAAGACAGTTAGATGTTCGTTGTAAGGCTGACACGGGCAAATGGTGGGCAAAGTTCCAGAACGTTCCAATAATGGTGTGTGCAACGTCTTAATTACTTCTCACATGAAGAGAATGCATGTCATCTAATCAGTATATACATACCGTTTTTATTTTGCAGCAATGTTAAATTCAATTCATCAATGTTACAATTTTTGTTAGATTGTTCAAATCTGAACTTGAACATTGTCACGTGCTTTGTGGAATGTCAAAATAATTTGCACTTTGTCAAACTGTTATGAAGATTGTCAACATTGGTTAAATTATCAAAACAATTCGGACTTCAGTTCAAAGCTGAGTTATATGGCCAAAATATAGAGTTGATTGTGAATGCCGTCTAAGATTGTTGAAAGCAACTGTTACTAAGTTCATAAGCAAATGATAAAAAGTGTAGTATTATTAACGATACGAATAACACTTCATCGTCTATCATACCTTGCCTCTATATGAGAACACATCATCATCTATCATACCTGTTTCCATATGAGAACCCTTCGTCATCTATCATACCTGCCTCCATAGGAGAACACTTCATCGTCTATCATACCTACCTCCATATGAGAACACTTCATTATCTATCACACCTGCCTCCATATGAGAACACTTCATCGTCTATCATACCTGCCTCCATAAGAGAACACTTCATCATCTATCACACCTGCCTCCATATGAGAACACTTCATCATCTATCACACCTGCCTCCATATGAGAGCACTTCATCATCTATCACGCCTGCCTCCTTATGAGAACACTTCATCATCTATCATACCAGCCTCCATATGAGAACACTTTATCATCTATTATGCCTGCCTTCATATGAGAACACTTCATCGTCTATCACACCTGCCTCCATATGCGAACACTTCATCATGTCACACATGCCTCCATATGAGAACACTTCATCATTTGTCATACCTACCTCCATATGAGAACACTTCATCATCTGTCATACCTGCCTTCATATGAGAAACTTCATCTTCTATCATACCAGCCTTCATATGAGAACACTTTATCATCTATTATGCCTGCCTTCATATGAGAACACTTCATCATCTATCATACCTGCCTCCATATGAGAACTATTCATCATCTGTCATACCTGCCTCCATATGAGAATACTTCATCATCTATCGTACCTGCCTTCATATGAGAACACTCAATCATCTATTATGCCTGCCTCCATACGAGAACACTTCATCATCTATCACACCTGCTTCTATATGAGAACACTTCATCATCTATCACACCTGCCTCCATATGAGAACACTTAATCATCTATCATACCTGCCTCCATATGAGAACACTTCATCATCTATCGTACCTGCCTCCATATGAGAACACATCATCTATTATACCAGCCTCCATATCAGAATACTTTATTATCTATCATACCTGCCTCCATATGAGAACACTTCATCATCTATCATACCTGCCTCCATATGAGAACACTCAATCATCTATTATGCCTGCCTCCATACAAAACACTTCATCATCTATCACACCTGCTTCCATATGAGAACACTTCATCTATCACGCCTGCCTCCATATGAGAACACTCCATCATCTGTCATACCTGCCTCCATATGAGAACACTCCATCATCTATCATACCTGCCTCCATCAGAGAACACTTCATCATCTATCACACCTGCCTACTTATGAGAACACTTTATCATCTATCGTACCTGTCTGCATATGTTAACACTTCATCATCTGTCATACCTGCCTCAATATGAGAACACTTCATCATCTATCGTACTTGCCTCCATATGGGAACACTCCCTCATCAGTCATACCTGCCTCCATATGAGAACACTTCATCATCTATCGTACCTGCCTCCATATGAGAACACTTCATCATCTGTCATACCTGCCTCTATATGAGAAAAACGTTGATATACCAGAATTGGACAAAATTACTTGAAAAATCTGTCTCCGTCTGAAAACAAACGACCATACTGCGGACACGAACTAGATCCAATTTGACAATTGTCAGACAAAATCTCTCTTCAACCTAATTAGTGGATAAAGGGGGCAGTTATATTCGCTACACCAAAGCACTTCAAGCTGCTTTAACGGTGGATAATATAGTTGAACATACATCACTTTTATCTTAGCAACAGACTATTTCTGACGATTGGCTACGTTATTATTTATTTATAGAATCAATTATATTTCCAACTTGAAAAATATCATTTCGATGAAGTGAACATTACACAGATATTTCCATACAATAAAATTACAACTTCAAAATAAACCATCAAGGGCATAGTAGTACACTAAATTTGAATCACTTGACTTAATGTAGTCGAATTTTTTAGTAATACGCCAGGGTAAGGTCAGGAAGCACATCAATAATACATATCTATACGTATAGGACACACGTTTTATTTCTTCTGAAGTGTGCAGTGTTTCCCTCCACCGAATGCCTACGGACGACCTATAGCACTCGTCGCTAGTGCAGATTGCAAGGAGGATTTTATCATTACAAGCTATAATTCTGGCCACGAGGCTGGTGCCACTTCACGGCACACAACTCTGGACATCAATATCATATTATACTAGCAGAAATCTCTCCACGTTGCATCGCAGTAAAAATCTGTCATTTAGATTCCGTATCAGCTTGTTACCAGCGTTATTTTATCGTCTGGTCTGCTTTGCAAGATTCTTATCGTTAGTTCAATCTGGAGAATCAATATGCCCAAGATACTAAAATGTATTCAGAAAATTAAGTGAAACACCATCTAGATCAACACCAGTCGAGGAGTAACGCTTTGGACCCTTTGGTCTGACCAACATACAAACTGATTTTGAAGTGTTATTCACAATAAAATGGGGCCAAGCTTTATCAGGGCCTCGAGAGTTAGAGCTCCTACACCATATCATCTGCGTAGCCCACATTATTAACACAGCTAATGGTAACATGCCACCCTACGTTCACTTTGTGTAATAGGTATTTCAGATCATATAAACATTATACAGCAACGGAGGTGATTGACCTTTTTGTCTAATTCCATTGATATAAAGAATGGGAGCTCATTTTGAACTACCTACATTGTACAAGTAATTTCTGCTCAGTGTATCAGGACAGAAGCAACTCAACGATATTAAGTAAACTAAGTCCTCTGATTATGTAAGGTCTTGTCTTGATTCAATGTCCTGATATATCCTCATCCTCACAACATTTCTACGATATTGCGTACATGGGATAGGAATATATCCATGCCAAACCATCATCTAATCATCATTCGGAGTTTTGCCGCAGTAAACTCCAGAACAACCACGGACCAGTGTTCGCTCACCAACCACCGCCACTCGCATACTGCACCCTCGCCACCATCAGAAGGCCCAGCATGCACGTTGAATGCTGGAGGCTTCCAGATACCCAATTGCACCAAACTTCCAAGAAACAACACAGCGACACTTTGTAAAGCTACTAAAGTATTGGTTACAGCAGCCAGACTGTGCAATTGGACGGGGAAGTTCAATGTCAAACCCGTTTTGAACAACCAATGGGATTAGGCAGGGAGGCCTACTCAAGGTGTCTACAAGTATATTAAAATCAGAATTTATTACTTGTTATGACTTCTCTTGAGCATAATTTATGTTTTATTATGACATGAAAATGTAGTTTAATAAACATTTAAACATATATTTATATTTAAATGCTTTACAAGCGAAGCCTAGTCCCCAAAAAAATGCCTCTATCGAATATCTATTGAAATTAACGTAATCGGCTCCAAAAGGCATCAAAGCTTGACACCGTATAAAGAGCAGCCGTATTTGTTACTGTTGAACTGTTGTAGCCTGCATAGCCAGGGGAAAGAAAATCTAAATTTTATTTCCTTCACCTTGATTTTATTACTTTTTATGCATTTTTTTATGACGTTCGTGATTTTATTACTTTTTATGATTTTTTACGATTTTATGACCTTGTAGACACCTTTCTACTCATGCCTTTCATGTTCAATGTGTAAGTAGACATCTTACATGATCGGCTTTCTCTTAGCCGTGTTATGTGTCACATTGACGGCAGCTGTGTTAATTAACGCGATTAGCCATGCAGACGACATGGTCCTGCTGGCCCCATATGTCGATGCTCTTCAGATGATGCCAGATATATGCAAGACTGAGGCTGCGAAACTAGACATCGAGTACAATACTAGTAAATCAGTGTGTATGCTGGTGAAACCACCTAACCAGAGGTTCCAGTACAGAACTGACTACTTTTGCTGAACTTCTCCAACATTGTTGTTTGTATGCCTACATACTCATGGGGGAAAGGGACATAAAAGCTATGTTATATATTGTTGTGCATTTCACTCCTGATTTGTTTTCACGTATGCTCTTTTGTTGTGTAATTTGAATGGATTAGACGAAATGTTTTTGTGAAACTTGTTTTCTTTTGTAACCATCATTGTACCATCGATTGCTTCAATAAAGATAATAATAATTATATTTATTATTAACAGACCCAGCTGAAGTATGTGGACGGTTTCGGTTGCTTGGGCCATGTAGTAACAAATAACCAGTGTGATAATGGCGATATCTCTACACAACTCCAAAAATTAAATGCGGTTGGCAACCAACTTACAAGAAAATTCAATTTTGTAAAACGGATGTTAAGCTGCAACTCTTTACAACGCACTATTAAATTATTTTCTGTAACTCCCTGTGGTGTAAATTTACAAGGGGGACTATGAGCAAACTGTGAGTATAATACAATGACATTCAGGAGACTGGTTGGTGTCCCAAAAATATTGAGTATTAGCCAAGTATTGGTAGAATATGATGTGGATTGACCGATATTACGAACAAGAAATAGTGCATGTGGCCTCCAGGAACGAATTAAAAACTCTAATAATCCAATCATGGAGACACTATGTAATAGTGAGGGATATGAACTATCGCTATTAAAAGAAAGAGAGGACAGAATAATGGTTGTGTAGGAACTTCCCGATATTAGAAGGAATAATGTTTGACTTCTAACTGCATAACCAGATTGCGGACCCATTGTATGCGTGCAGATGTCAGGTTGGGATGCGACCCCGAATATATTCAATGATAGGTGGCTTTATACTAAACCTCTCCTCATGTGGGGAAAAGGACATAAAAGGTACGTAGGCGCGCTTGTCTCTAACTTGAAATATATATTATTGTCGTATATTTCACTCATGATTTAGTAGTAGCAGTAGTAGATTAGATTAGGCTTGAGTGAGGAAACAAAACGAGCACGAGTGCTCATGTTGAGTTGTTCCCTTGAAAGAAGAGTGGGGAATAGTGAATGAAGCGTTAGAAATTCACGCACACATACAGGAAAAGGAAGTTTGTAAGAACAGAAAAAGGAAGGACCACCACTACTATCACTTCTACTCACTTCCACCGCCCTACTACTACCCGGGGCATTTTAGTTTCGGAGAAAAAACGGTCGAATGTCAGATGACATTTTTAGGAACGAGACGAGCAGAGATGAGAACAGAAGAATTTTGGTTTCAGGCGGTCACATCTCAGACGGTCGAGCAGAGACGGACATGCCCATACGCTCTGCGGACTCATACTTTTCATCGAGCGCATGCCTGTCGGCTTGGCCCAGAGGTTGAGTCAGACGGTCTCCAACTAGGTATTGAGTTTATTTCAAAGGAGCATATGGGAATTAAACTCCGACAAGTATGCGCCCATTTAGTAGGAGCACCACTCCCAGTTGCCTAAGTAGGGGACCTCCCCCATGTACTCAGAAGATTAAGTCTTCAGCACGCAAGTGGTTTGTTGAAGGCTGTCGCAATTCAAGGGTGAAACGCCGGAGTGACATCTCCTAGGAAAAGAGTTGCTCGTGGCCACTCCTGAATTTAATCAGCAGGAACACAAGTATTTTACATTTTGAAAAAACGGGTATTATTGCAAGTTTCAGTCCACGAATGACCAAATATTCCAATTTAGATATTAGGGCGAATCGAGTTCAGTCAAAAGAAACAAATTATTTTACATTTTTGAAAAACTTATCGCAGGAATCATCATTTTAAAATTTTAAATTTGCTCGAACATCAAGTTGGTCAGAAGAAACAAAGAATTTCTAAATTTTGAAAAACTGTTATCGCAGAATTTAGTACGAAAAAAAAACTCCCTGGAAACATTCTCGAACATCTGTGGAGAACAGGTTAGTAGTTACACGTCTTTCCGCTCCCTGCTGCACTAGGTCTCGCCCGAATTTGTGCTACAGGAGAGAAGATAGTTAGTTAGTTCATTCCCACTGTACAGAGTAATAAATTTCAAGGTGAGATAACGGATGGGCATCTCCAAATAATAGGGTTGCTTTGGGTGCAAAAGTATGTCACATATTTATATGTGAGATGCCTGAATGCCTTCTCCAAGAAATGTAGAGGCATATTTCAAGGTGAAATGCCAGAGAGGCATCTCCAAGGTATACTGTTTCATTAGATAATCATTGCTGCCAACCAAAAACAGCACAGCTCTGTTGTTGATTGATAGCTGGTATAAAGTTAATATCAATATTTTTCCTTCTTTTCTTTTTCCCCTCTGACACTGACTCACCAGATGGATGATAAACGTCGAATCTATGTCGTACCGTAGAGTTGACCAATTGCTCTCCTCTTGGTGCGGGCTCGATTTTTCGTATACTATGGGGTATGGAGTTAAATGCTGCAGTTGAGGTTCATCGGCAAGGCCAGCAGACTTTCACCCGCATTAGGTAATTCGCAACTTTTAACTGTCTTTTGACTTTTATTTCTCCCTTCCAAAACAATTAGGGAAGAAGAGAAGAAAAAAGAGTCTACCATAGTGTCGGCAAGGTCCCTCTGTAGGAGAATACTCACTGACTCAACAATGGATGATATACGTCGAATCTTCACTGTACCGTAGAAATGAGCAAATGTTCTTCTGTTGGTGCAGTTTCAATTTTTGTTTACCATGGGGCTTAGAGGTGAACGCTGCCGTTGCGGTTCATCGGCAAGTGCCGCTGATTTGTCGGCGGACTTTCACCCGCATTAGGTATTCTGCAACTGTTAGCTGTTTTTCTCTCTCCCTTCTAACCCAGAGCGGGAGGAAAAGAAGAAAAGAGAGTCTACCATTGTGTGGGACAATTTTCTCAGTAGAAGTTACTCACTGACTCCACAATTGATAATATACGTCGAATCTACGCCGTACTGTAGAGTTGAGCAATTGCTCGCCTCTTGGTGCGGGTTCGATTTTCGCATATCATGGGGTGTAGGGGGGAAGCTGCAGTTACGCGAGTACCATTACGAGCTCACCCAGTATATCCCGGTAAAAATGAACGTACCGGGATGCAGTATTATCAGTCTGTCTACTTGCAATGTTAATTGTAGAAGCTGTCTCGATCCGATATGGAGTTTTTCAGTTGGCTTAGCAATAACAATCATTACTTTGTTACCTATAAATAAATCATCAGTAATAATTAACAATTACTATTACTAGCGACATGCGATTATTGTTACTAAAACCGAAATGATTAGTAATATTAACTTGAATTGTGAAGAGAGCTATGCCATGCTCCTTCTCTATATTCCTATAATTTTAGTCTCAACAGCTCCTGGGAAAGCCGTGTTGATCTCGCGTTAAACAATTCACGTAGCCCAGTGCTTTTCGAGCTTGTTTTTGAACGCATTCACGGATTCAGAGCCAGCTACCGCAGCTGGTAAGTTGTTCCAAATTCGCGAGATTGCGATCAGGAAAAAGTGTTGCTCTGTAGTTGCAGCAAAACGTTTTTCCACAAGTTTGGGGCTCACGTTGTTAAATCTTTTCAGGGATTTGAAGGTTTCATTGAGCTGGCCCCTCAGCCTTCGTTGCTCGATGGTGATGAGGAAAAGCTCTTTAAGCCTATCCTCGTAGCTGTGGTGGCGTAGGTGCGGGATGACCTTGGTAGCACGATGCTGGATGCAATTCAGTTTTGCTATGTACTCCTCATGTGTTGAGACCAGAATTGCACTGCATGCTCAAGGTGAGGGCGGACGAGAGACGTGTACAACGGCAATACTATGTCCTTCGTTTTGCAGAGGAAGTTACGGGAGATGAAACCAAGGTTACGGTTAGCTATCTTGTAACTTTATTCGACCTGTGATTCCCATTTCAGATCTTTCAACAGTTGCAAGACCGCTTCCTGCCATCGTGTGGTTGAAGTTGGCATTGCAACTCTCCATGTGCATAACTGTACATTTTCCAACATTAAAGGGCCTCTGCCACGCTCCCTACCACTGGACGAGTTTTTCAAGATCTTTTTGTATCTCAACACTGTCTCTCTCCCTCCATGCTGCATGGCAGAGCTTTGTGTCGTCAGCAAATTTTGATACCTTGGACAGAAGCCCCGTATCTATGTCGTGCACATATATGAGGAAGAGAATAGAACCCAAAACGCTGCCCTGGGGCACCCCGGAGATAACCGGGGCCCACTCGGACATAGCCGTGGCCGATGCTGTCTCTTTGCTTGCGCCCTGTTAGCCAGGCGCGCAGCCAGCGAAGTACGTTTCCGCCAATGCCGACCTCAGAGACTTTGTGTAACAGTCTCCTGTGCGGCACCTTGTCAAAGGCTTTTTGGAAGTCGAGGTAGATGATATCCACTGCCTTACGGGGGCAGTACACGTTGATCACCTCGTTCAAGAAGTCAAACAGATTCGTCAGACAACTCCTCTTGCGGCGGAAATTGTGTTGATTGTGATGAATGAGTTCGTTGTCTTCCAGATGATCGACGAAATGATCTCATACCAATCGCTCGAAGGTTTTTCACAAAATCGACGACAAACAAATTGGTTGACAGCTGCTGGGCAATTGTCGGTCACCTTTCTTGAAGATCGCCATGACATTGGCAACTCTTCAGTCTTTGGGAACCTCGCTATCCGTCATCGATAAGTTGAAGATTTGGGCCAGGAAATCCTCAAATTGCTCTCGAGTTTCATAGAGAACTCTTGGGTGGAGTCCATCGGAAGCCATTGATTTGTAAATGTTCAGTCCCCTCTAGTTGTTTAGCAGCTTCCTCTCTTATGAACATAATGCCGTTGAGGGTGATTTCCCCAGCATAAAAAGTAACTCGTTCGTAGCCGGGGCATTCAACTGTGAACACTGAGCAGAAAAAGCTATTCAAGACACTAGACATGTCCTCAGGTGACGTGCTGAGGGTACCGTCTTCATCCATTAGCAGGCCAACTGAGTCCCTAACAGCTCTACGCTCATTGACGTAACGATTGAAATCCTTGGGGTTCTCCTTGGCGTAATTCACAATGGTTCTTTATTTCGTGCGCTTAGAGTATCGGACTAGCCTAGTGGCTGTCCTATATGCCAGGCGATGCAGTTCTGTCGCCTCTTCGGTGTTGTCCCTCTTTCGTTGCGCATTTAGTTGATTACGACGATTTATGACCCCTCCAACTTCAACGTTTCACCAAAGGGGCCTGATCCTTTGAGCGGGATTATTTGTCCTTAAGGGTATACATCGGTCACTGGCCTCACGAATTCTCCCATTGAGGATGCGGCAGCAAGCTTCTACAGTGCCCTTTTTTTGAGTTGTTCGATTAAAATTAGCGCACTTAGTTGTTCTCTAATCCCCTGGAAGTCGGCTCGCGCAAAATTGGGGTGTCGTACAGCTTCTGGTGTGGCTGGACGGGGCACTTTGATGGTGAATTCCACCGCGTTGTGGTCAGCGCCTTCTAGTTTGCTGCCATCTAGGATGTGGCCGACCAAGCGCTAATCAGCTTACATGACTAGGCCCAGTATGTTGTTCCCATGGGTGGGTTCGCGGGCATACTGGGTCATGCCATTATCAGCGATAAGCCCTCCTTAGTTTTTTGCCAGCGGCCTGTGAAGTTTGGCTTACCCAGTTAATATACGGAAGATTGAAGTCGCGAAGATGATAGTCACGTTATAACTTGAGACTATTTCTTCCAGCTTCTCATAGAGCTGGGCATCTTGTTCCGCAAGGATGTGACTTTTGCGGTACACCAATGCTAGCTTCAATGTCGCATGGGCCTCTTTGATTTATGTGGCGAGTATTTAGCTAGAAACTGTAGGCTAGCGCTACTCGAAGAAATGGGGTGCAGTATCACCTTTGTGTACAGCCCGGACCCGCTTTCTCGTTTACTAGAGGTGGGTTGTCCACGTTAAACATTTTGTAACCCGGTAGCATTATCTCATTACCAAGGTTTCTACTCTGGAGATCGAGCCATGTATCGTTTATGTCAATGACAGCAAATGAGAACAGGGTCACCAGGCCCCGAAGTTTGTCGAACTTGGGAACATAGGACTGGCGTTACAGAAGAAGACCTTTATACAGTGCGCGTCTAGGTCTTCGACTTTTCCATTGGGGGGTCTCTACTTGGCGGCTGTGATCAGGATCTCGACCATCCCCAGGGATGCCTCCTTGTGAACCCTGTAACGCAACTACCGTGCCCGCAGCTTCTCCCTCCTGGAGCGACTGACTGGTCATCGATCCCATAGGAGAATTTGCTGAGGGCACGGGGTCCTCTTGGTAAAGTTTCTGCGGCCAAAATTGGATCGTTTAAAGCACACTGGACCCTTAGCTTTTGGGTACTGAATCTCTTTGGGTTTAGGTGGAGCAGTCTGCCCAGTCAGGCATTTCCAAAGTCATTCAGATGTAGGCCGTCTCTAAGTAAAAGATCGAGCCTCTCCCAAAAGTAATCGAACAGGTTGATGAAGGATACTCCTTCGCACTTGCAAATGGTCTCGAGGGCTTGAATTGTGTAGGTTCACTTACTGTACAGTTCGTCATCATCATTCATTTGAGGTAAGATGGATGTGATGGCCACTCGATTAGTGTTTGCCTTAAGGTTAGATGTCAGCTGCCTATACTTGGCTAGCAAATCTTCCGACCTTGTCCTCTTAAGATCATTGGTGTCTACATGACAGATTATGAGTCTCCAGGCTGGAAACCTCAACCCCAGCAGGGGCATCTCTGATCTTCTCAATTGTGACACCGGGTTTGAAAATAATCCGCCTCTCTGCCTTACACCATTGAGCAAATTCCACCGCCTGGTGCCGGACGATTGAGTCACCTAGGACAAGTGACTCAATTTCGCCGTCAGGCTCAGTGAACTTTTCAAAAGTGTTCCGCATTGGAACCACAAACGCGGGCTGGTTCACAAAAGTGAACCGGTTCTGGACCTGTTGAAATACATCCAAATCTACACCGCCTGGTCGAGGTAGGATGCGGTTACGATCCGCAGATGTCTTGGACCAAGGTATCGGGCAGCCGATGACCTCTTAGCCTGACGGGTTCTGGTACAGGGGTGGAAGCGAGTTGCGAGCTCATATCCTGCACCGCTAGCCCTGACATTGGTTTAGGGGTAGATGCGTGCTGCCGTTGCAGACTCTTACACAGGACGTCACGGTAGGAACTCAGAGCAAAACCACCAAGACTCCTCCGTGATTGAACTGGGTCACCTCGGTCAATCCTCTCCCGGGATGCCTCGCTATCCAGCTGTAAAAAATGGACTACCAACTCGTTAACATTCACTAGCTTCCTTGTCTGTTCCGCCACGCTCTTACTAGCTTTCTCCATATCGGAACGTAAGTTTCTATTGAGGTTTGCGGCGAAACTCTCAAAATCACGCTTGCTAACAAGGTCCTCTGAGACTATAACTGCACCTCTGCTCTCACCTCCGCTACCGACTCAGAATTCCTCTCGATCTCCTCTCGGATCAACACATATTCACTGACGACAGTGCGCAGCTGCTCCTCAAAGACAAAGACCTTCGCCGAAAGGATCCCGTCCTCGCTGTCGTCGTCGTCCCTCCTTCGCAAGACCTGGAAGGCCTCCAGGACCTGGTCCACCTTGCCATCCAGCTAGCAGAAGCGACAGTCGAAATTCCCCGCGTCCTGCTCCTTGAGGTCCCTGGAGACGTGCCTGCTCGTCCTGGTGGAGCAGACCGAGCAGATCTCCAGGCAAGGCGGCATCCTCAGACGTCGTCCAAGGGAATCTTCTCACTCCTTGCTGCATGCGCGCACTTATTATTACAACTTAGGGGTTTTACACCTAACGCAGCTCTCACACTTATTATCAAGTATTAACACTCAACACACCGATTTACAATTAAAGACGCAAGAGATTCTGCAAAACAAGACACAAGAGATTCTGCAAAACAAGACACAAGAGAGTCAGTAGGTGTTAGCACAGGGCGTATACGAACGTAGTAGTAGTAGTGGTAGTAGGCCTGGAACGGGATGAAAATTTCATTCTACTAGTATTCCAAAATTGAATTTGCAGTACAACTAGCCCAGCTTAGAAGAGGTGCATATCGTTCATAGGCTGCCGGATGGCGAAGACTCCAGCGGAGGTGTTTGCCACTCTGGCGGCATTGTCCTAACGCCACAATCTCTTAGTAAGGGGGTGGATCAGTCTCCCAGTGTTTGTCGAGGTGGTTTCACCGATGTTAAAACTGTTACTGTTAAGCACATCATGTAGTAAACGTAATTGTTTGTATCTTGATTAAAATAATTCACGGTCACTGATGTTCTGAATGGTTTTAGCGGCCGTTTTTGTCCATTATTTCTGGTCCGTGGGTTATAATCTCTGTCAAAGAGGCCATCAGGGCTAGCTCTAGTATGCCCGTTTAGGTATTTCAAGGTTTCTATTAACTGGCTTCTACGTCGTCTTTTTTCAAGTGATAACAGTTTAAGTTCGTCAAATCTTTGCGGATACGTCTTATTTTTCCGTTCCATAAAAGGTGGGCCGAGTATTTTAATGAGTTGTTGAATGTCGAGGATGACAGAGAGGCTGACATTGTTGCTGTAGGTGGTGGTGCAAGGGAGATGAGCAGGAGGGGGTAGAGGTGATGGAAGCAGGGAAAGTCCCCGGGCTGGATGGCGTTACGACCAAGTGCCTGAGAAGGGGTGGAGCAACAATTGTCGAATCACTGGTGATGCTACTGAATCTGTGTTTTGTTGCGGGCGTGGAGCCGATTGAGACGCGCAGTGCTTGCATTGTTCCGCTATACAAGGGCAAAGGAGATAAACACGATTGCTGCAACTCAAGAATAATCAGTTTAATATGTGTGGTCGGTAAGTTGTACAGGCGACTGCTGATCAAAAGGATTAGAGACTGTACGGATGGCGCAATTGGAGAGGAACAGTCTGGCTTTAGGAGTGGCAGAGGGTGTGCCGATCAGATTTTTGCAGTAAGACAAGTCTGTGAGAAGTACCTTGCGAAGGGAAAGGATGTGTTCTGGGCTTTCATGGATTTAAAAAAGGCCTACGACAGGGTTGAAAAGGAATCGCTGTGAAGGGTGTTGCGTGTGTATGGAGTGGGTGGAAATCTGTTGAAAGCAGTTCGGAGTTTCTGTGTTGACAGCAGGGCAAGTGTCAGAGTGGGGAGCGAGGTTAGTGATTGGTTTACAGTGAAAGTAGGTCTGAGACCGTGCTGCGTTATGTCTCCATGGCTGTTCAATCTGTACATGGATGGAGTGGTCAAGGAGGTAAAGTGTCTGAGTTTGGTAACTGTGCTCTACGGAGCTGAAACTTAGGGGGTGAGAGCCGAAGAGAGAAGAAGGTTGAATGGCTTCGAGTTGAAATGTTTGAGGAGCAAGGCTGGTATGACGCTGAGATACAAGATCAATAACGACATGTTGCGGGTTAGAACGGGGATTGTGAAGAAGCTAGAAGACAGAGTGGATTCGCGTGTTCTGAATTGGGTCGCGCACTTGGTGAGGATGGATGAAGGGAGATTGGTGAAAAGAGTGTTTAGGGAAGAGGCGAATGAACGTAGGCCTAGAGGGAGATCGAAGTTTCGGTGGATGGATGGTGTAAAGCAGGCGTTAGGAGGGTGAGACTTGAGTGTGGAGGTAGCGAGAGAGCGTGCAATGAATATGCGTGATTGGAGATTGGTTGCGATTGGATGATTTTTGACGCAGCCTTGATGTGCTTTCCCGCCCGTATCATCTTATTGAGAGACGAGAAGGTCGTGGGCGGAGGAGCCCACGACCACGGCAGGGGGAAACCAGTCACACTGTCAGGCCCTGCTGCCGACACTGACCCCTGACCGCACTCATGAACCGGAGAGTGTATTGCGAGGTTTCCCGTCCCTACCCTTCAGCGCCAAAGAGCTATCCTGTGTGAGTGTGAGTGTATGAGAGGAGTGTGAGTTGCGCCTTGACGCCGGTCACCCACTTTTGGGGGATTTGACCTAGTGTTTGTATCTGTTTCTTAGTTCCGGATTCGCTTTAGTTGGTCGGTGCCGAGCACGTTCCATGTTGTAAATATCCCCTCTTATGTGAGGGGACCAAAATTGTCCTTCAAATTCAATTTGAGGCCAGACGAGGGGAGTATATAATGGATGCACGATGTCCCTGGACTTGTAGTGGAAGCTCCTGGATATAAAGTCACTCTATTGTCTTTATTTGTCACTGGTGAAACTTGCTTTTTTTCCACTTGAGATCTTTGATGATTACTATTCCAAGGTTTCGCTGTTTGTCGACTTTGACCATATGCTGGTCGGCCAGTACGTTAGCAGAATTTCGATTTTGTGATCTGATGTGCATAACAGTGCCTTTTTCAATATTAAAGTTCATTCACTTTGTGCGTAGCTAATTTGAATGCATTGGTAGGAATGTTTTTGTTAAACTCGTTTCCCTGTGTAACCATTATTGTACCATCAAGAGCTTCAATTAGGATAAAAATAATCATTATTATTATAGGAATCGAATAAATGCCAAATCTACATTTAACCATTTATAGGGAATTTTTCGTGAGAGTGAAAGCCATCGTGTAGAGTAGGGAATAGGCATGAAGGGTTTGTAGGGAGCCACTTGTAAATATTAGTTGATACCTGCAATCAAACGGAGTGCAGGACATGACCGGTGCTCTGGTCCACCATCACACATTCGACGGACACCAACGCTATGGCATGCAGACCTTGCTGCACCTGTGAACCACGGCGTCAGCCATCAGACCTTGCTGCACCTGGAACCACAGTGCCAGCCATCAGGCCGTGCTGCACCTGTGAACCACGGCGTCAGCCATCAGACCTTGCTGCACCTGTGAACCACAGTGCCAGCCATCAGCCCGTGCTGTACCTGTGAACCACGGCGCCAGCCATCAGACCTTGCTGCACCTGTGAACCACAGTGCCAGCCATCAGCCCGTGCTGCATCAGTGAACCACAGTGCCAGCCATCAGACCTTGCTGCGCCTGTGAACTACAGTGCCAGTCATCAGCCCGTGCTGTACCTGTGAACCACGGCGTCAGCCATCAGACCTTGCTGCGCCTGTGAACCACAGTGCCAGTCATCAACCCGTGCTGTACCTGTGAACCACGGCGCCAGCCATCAGACCTTGCTGCACATGTGAACCACAGTGCCAGCCATCAGCCCGTGCTGCACCTGTGAACCACGGCGTCAGCCATCAGACCTTGCTGCACCTGTGAACCACAGTGCCAGCCATCAGCCCGTGCTGCACCTGTGAATCACGGCGTCAGCCATCAGACCTTGCTGCACCTGTGAACCACAGTGCCAGCCATCAACCCGTGCTGCATCTGTGAACCACAGTGCCAGCCATCAGACCTTGCTGCGCCTGTGAACCACAGTGCCAGCCATCAGACCTTGCTGCACCTGTGAACCACGGCGTCAGTCATCAGACCTTGCTGCACCTGTGAACCACAGTGCCAGCCATCAGCCCGTGCTGCACCTGTGAACCACAGTGCCAGCCATCAGCCCGTGCTGCACCTGTGAACCACAG
>SDVV010010263.1:0-16331 GCA_016164225.1 Gammarus roeselii
CTGCTCTAGACCATGGTTGATTTTCGAAGCCCCCGTTTAGATTATCATCAAGTTCGCAGCCTTCTCGGTAGTTGTCTCCAATACCACTTTCCTAAAAGTCATCAAGTTGTTGTCTTTTCAGTAGTAGTCTCCAATATGACTGTCCTGGTTGTTATTAAGTTCCACAAGCTCGAATTTGCATGCAAGATTCAATCACTTCGGCAGTGTAACCTGAAACTGTGGAGCAAAGTCAATGAACTCACGGGTTGGTCTGAATTCCAATTGGCAGCACCAATGGGCTTAACGAGCAGGCCGCTGTTGTGTGCAGGTTGAGTTTCTTGGCAATAGAACTACTGGCCACTGTATGCATAAGGTCTGGAATGATGTCAAAGCAAGAAAAGATTACGAGAGCACAGGTGATAGGGGCTACACCAATTACGGAAGCACAGGTGATTAACGCTACACCGTTTTTAATGCCTGAGTGATCACATTATTTCTATTCAGCGCTCTAAATATAATTCTTCAACATCGCTGCAATGATAAAAAATAAATGTATCCTAAGGCTAGACACTGTTCCTAGTTCAATAGAATATACATAATCAGATCTGGATCCTTGCAAAACATTTACAAGCTAACAAGGTTGTAGTCATCTTAAATATTCAAAAGTCATTATAACTAGAGATACATGGCATACTCTGACTCTGCCGTGTCACCTTTTTATAACGTTTAAGTTTTCCTATAGAAATCACCTGCTGTATACTGCCTGCGACTGGAAAATTTCCTCCAATGCTTTGAAACACCCGTTAATGCGAGATCCTCTACAGCTCCTCGCATGGATAATTACTGCGGTTCTGGGCGGGAGTCTGAGAGCGACTTATGCAAGCAAGTGCTTACGACAAGGGACATTTTGCATTACCGTTCCAGGCCACCCATTACCTTGGCGAATGCAATAAGTTGCCAGGTCGAGTGATATTAAGCGCCGGTAAATGCTGCTCACGCTTCGGCGCCTTCTGTTAGTGTGGGGGAGAGTTAAGACAATTAAATACAGTTGACCTCTCCACACCTTCTGGCGGCGATGTAGAGAATTAAGGTAATTTCAGGCGTCGTTTTTGGTTTGTTTTCGCCACCTTCAAATATAATTGGTGTGTGTTGTCGAGTAGAGAGTGTGCAGGGCGGACGCACCAGCCTCAGATGCTGCTTGTTTTGATTTCGGCGATCCCTCTCTCCGACTGACTAACTTAGCCATGCTGTACATTAGGGAGAAGCGGCTATATATCTATTCTGACATATGTCCATTCATTCATCCCAAACTATTTGTCCAGACCCCTATTACATTTTTTAGCTCATTTCAGGAAGAGTATGCGAATGATAACAATACCTTCTCGTGTTTAACTAGAATAGACTTAGAGTTCATTTTCCCTTACTACACAAAGTCTCTGAGATCGACATCGCTGGGAACGTACAGCTGGCTTCGCGCCTTGATAACAGGGCGCCAAGGAAGAGGTAGCATCTCAGGCTATGTCCGAGTGTGGCCCTGTCACCTCTGGGGTGCCTCGTGACTGCGTGTTCTGGTCCTCTAACTCATTTATGTGGACGACATGAATTAGGGGCTTCTTTGCGTGGTATACCGTTGTGCACATGGGGTGTCACAACTCCAACTACAACTACGCAAAAGCACCAAATTACCTGTGCGCTTTTTCAGCTCAATAGCGAGATATGGGTTTCCTAATTTTAGAAAAGTTATGAGATAGTAAGCCGCAATCTTGACTTCCTTTCTTGTAATTTTCTTTGTGAAACGAAAAACGTAGTGCTGCCGCTTTACAAGTCCCCTGGCCATCCTCTCTTTGAGTATGCACTCCATTCTGGTCTCCAAGTGTGACTCAAAGAGCTTCACCTCACTTCTCTTGGGTAACGAAGGCTGAGGGCCCAGTTCATTGAAACCTCCAAGTTGTTGAAAGGACTCAGCAATGTGAGTTCAGTCACCTCCTAGACGGGGACCACACCATTTGTACCTGAAATAACGGAACGAAAAGGGTCCAGTTCATTGAAACCTTCAAGTTATTGATAGGACTCAGCAACGTGAGTTCAGTCGCCTCTCATACAGGACCACAACATTTGTACCTGAAATAACTGGACGAAACTCATGAGAAAACACATTTTCCTGCTCGCAGTCTCGCGGATTTGAAGGAGCCTACCAACCGCTGTATTTGGGGCTGAACCCGCGAATGCTTCCAAAAACACACTAGACAAACATTTGAATCCATGAGACTGTCGACTAAGCACGACAAGCATGTTCTTAGTGTATTACAGATTTTTGTAATGCATTCGTAATTTTCCAACCCCATTTATTCTTGTTTTCCGTACCCCATATATTCGTGATTTACCAACCTCATGTATTAGTGATTTCCCAGTGCCATGTATTCCTAATTTTTACCTCAAAATTTACGTTGTCTGTAAGAGCATTGATGATAATATTGTAAATTGCAATTCCCTCCATGAAATACGAACCGGTGGCCCACAAGGAAGAAGCTGCGACGAGTTCAAATTGAATATTCGTTTAAGTTAGTTCAAATAATGTATTTGATAATGAGCTTCATGTGCTATATTAAAGAACGAAAAACCCATTGCCACACGATGAAAATAAAGGAATTGATAATACTCTTAGTAAAAATGTTTCGCGTTTGGAATTCTCTTCACCTTCCAACACAAACCTTAATTTCCCTAAATAATCAACGATTTTTATACTAAATATTCTTTTGTTTTGATCGTTCAATACTTTACTCTCTCAAATGAGGAATGTTCAAGTTCTTACTCTTTTCAAGTAAACATTTTATGCATGTAGAATAAGTATTATAGGATCACTGGTTATTTTTATCCAATGACATCTTTATATGAATCTCAATTTCATTACGAAAGTGCAACTCTTTTCAGCGCTGCTTTTGACCAAGACAGAGGCTGTCTAGATGTAGTATGATCATTATCGGGTCCTTGATTTGACCACTTGATGATATGCATTCTTGGAACAGATGCTAGAGAATATGAGGACTTTATGCATTGCTCAATTTATCGCATGTGTATTTAAAATACGTATTGTAAATGTGATTTCTTTTACGATTCTTTTCTGCTATTTTGCCCTCTGAGAGGCTATACTCTCTCATGTGACTGCTTCTTGATCTCTTTTTTGATAACTTCAGTATCTGCAATCAATCCTAAGAAAATGAGCGGAAATGTTGCAGCGGACTGGAAAAATTAAAAATCTATTTTGGTGAATAGATTTTTCAAGAGACATAATTAATGCGCACAAATTGATGTATGTGATCCTAAAAGCTAACCTTTTATATTTTTCAAGATATTTAAATAATATTCATGCAATGACGTACGTAATCATTAACAATGATCATACAGACAACATTTATCGATGGCCGCAGCATTTTATGGTCAGAACACTGCCCCTTTAAACGGATCTCCTTCAATTTCCCCATTGCTGTTTAGTGGTCCGATTTTAATTTTCTTAAGCCACTGACTTTGCATGCTAATAAATTTCTTTGGATTTCATTTCCCCGCCTCATCTGCTTTCCCCTTCATTTATAATTCCAAATTTCTTTGACATAGGATCAGTTTCTGTTCAATTTCAATTCAATTGCTAATGATACTTTCTTTTGTCACAATATTGAAGCACCCTTTCACTAATGTTTAACTCAATTTAACTCGCTTTCTCGGTAGTCTTTTTCTACTTGGTGGAATTTTATTAATTATTTTGTTGACTTTCCTCGTTGGGGTGCGCTTCTATCGTATTCTTACAAGACGTTGCCATATTTTATGATATTTCTATTCTGTTGATATCCTTGTTGAGTCGGACGTCCAAATTATATTTGTCATACCTTTGCCGATCTTATCTCACTTCTCATCTTCGCTAAAAAAAAGTAGCGCTGTAGATAAGTTTACCATGGTTATCTGTTTTTTCCACGGTGGCAGGTGCAGCCAAATTGGTACCGATTTCAATTCCGTGTGCCCTCTACATGGATGTCATTTAATTGATCTCCGGTAGCTGTGCGAAATAAATCGAAGATGTTAGTTTGTCGGGTTGGCTCTGAGATGTACTCTTACAGAACATGTTTTGCAGCTAAACACAACAAGAGCTCCACATGCGCGCCTCCACATGCTCTCCAACACGCCTCATAGATGATTGACAAATTTGGATCTCAATTTAAGGCTTTGGATGGAAGGGGTTTCAGAGTTCTTTCTGTTAAAAAATGCATAATACTTTTTTACAGTGAGTTTGACTAGCGGACAGACATGAGGTCAATAAACTGTAGCAATCACTATTCCCAATTTGTTGACACCCTTTACGAGGAATTCTACTCTTTCATTTGATCCTGAAATCAACTGGAGAGTAAGGGCCGCACTCCTCACTCCTTCCTTCTTCATTTCCTCAATATTATCCGTTAAGTGGAGTTGGCATCCACGTGGTTGCCATTCTGTTGGAGAGACGAGCTCCGTTAATACTATCATCACAGTTTTCTATTCTTTTGCTGCTTCATCGAGCAATTCAGTATCTTCCTATTTTTTTCCAAGATAGAGCCCTTGATTGTTCGTGCATATAATGACAATGATAATTAAAACTTTCAACAATCATCGTGAGCACAGTAGTACAGTTAAGGCATTCAGTTTTACCAATGGTTACAATGATACACACAACTCACACCACCACTGAGAACACAGTTACGAAAGTAAAGCACATAAATTGGTATTTACATGTACATTGATGAAGTGTTTCTCATTTGCACGTGTTCTTCTGGTTGGCCAAGGGCTTGACTTTCCTCTTCAGCAGCATCATGACACTGAATTAGTCATTGCCATCTGATTCGGACCCTTTGCTTGTGTTCTTGCTTCGTTTGAAACTCTCATAATATCAGTTTCATTTGGTCTAGCTTGTTGTGTTCTTTCTTTACGTGTGTTATTGTCCACTTACATCGTTTCATTGTTTGGTCGTGGCGCTGAACTCTTTCTCCTCTTGCGAGCCGTGGTACTCGGTGCCGTGTTTGCTCTGTTACCTGAGTTTGAGTGGTTCGCTGTACTCTGAAAATGATGGAACTTGCATTTCACACTACTGCATGTTTCATAATCGTCTGACTCCCAACAGAGTGGTACATCTATGATACTTGCACTCCTTTCCCTTCTGCAGTCATGTTTATGATGTTTTCCATGTTAAACAAATTTTAATTCGCATTCGGAAAAAAAAAATCTGCAGTTCTCTCCGTGCATGCAATTTTTTTGAATGAAGAATGTGCACATTATTCTCTTCTTAGTTTATTCTATGTCATTTTCTTTAAGGTCGTCCCTGTGTTCTCCTGTCGCTCTTCTCCATTGCCACCATTAGCCTGTTCGGTTTCACCGCTCTCTTTAATCTTTTCGCTCACTGACCCGTCTGTGCACAACTTTCCTATTATATCGCTCACTGGCCCTAATAAGCACCTTATTCCTTTCTTATCGCTCACTGGCCATTCTATGTACACATTTCCTTCTATATAGCTCACTGGCCGTTATTAGCACCTTATTCATTCCTTATCGCTCACTGGCCATTCTATGTCCACATTTCCTCCTATATAGCTCACTGGCCGTTATTAGCACCTTATTCCTTCCTTATCGCTCACTGGCCATTCTATGTCCACATTTCCTTCTATATAGCTCACTGGCCGTTATTAGCCCCTTATTCATTCCTTATCGCTCACTGGTCCTTATTAGCACCTTATTCCTTTTTTATCGCTCACTGGCCCTTCTATGTCCACCTTTCCTTCTATATAGCTCACTAGCCGTTATTAGCACCTTATGCCTTCCTTATCGCTCACTGGTCCTCCAAAGCACAACCGTTATTTGAGCTCTGAGGTCATCCAAAGCACAAGGTTTTCATTTATGCACTGAGGTAAAATTTTGCACGTCCTTAGCCTCTCTTAGCTAACCCTGCCTTTCTTATCGTTTCCTGATCCTTTTTTGTACTTTGTTCATTTCGTATATCTCCATTATCCATTTCGTATATCCATCTCCACACTCTCTTCCTTTCTTATCGCTTTCTGGCCCCTCTTAGCACACCCTTTCATATCGCTCAAGAACCACATGACCCTTTCTTTATTTTTTATCGCTCACAGACTCCTTTTAGCTCACCTTTCGTTTCCTATCGCTCACTGGCCCCACTCAGCTTACTTTTAATTTTCGTCGCTCACAGTTCCATATTAGCCTTTTTTCCGTTTATATTATTCACTGGTCCTTCACCCCCTTAGCTCTTTCTTCTTTACGTTCACTAGCCCCTCTTAACACCCACTTTTCCTAACTTCATCGCTCACTGGCCTGTCTTATCACACCGTTCTTTTTATATCTTTTCTGGTCTCCCTCAGCTCACCCTTCCATCTTAGTGGACACTGGTACCTACCTCTTAACAGTTTCCTTTTCTAATCATTCACAGAACGTAGACCGTCGTAATACTCTCTTCCTCTCATATCGCTCTCTGGTCCCTCTTAACACACACCCTCCCTCACTTATCGCATTACAGGCCCCTTCAGCACACCCTTCCTTTCATATCGTTCATTGACCCGTCTTCGCATCCCCGTCCTTTCCTAACGATCACTTTCCAGCCTTAGCCAACCCTTCCTTACCTATCTCCCACTGGCCATAGTTGACTAACACTTCATTTTTTACCCCACTGGTCTCGTTTAATACCCTCTTCCATTTGTCTCGCGCATTGGATAAGACCCCTTTTAACGCTCTCTTCCTGTCCTATCTCTCAATAGCCCCTCTTTACACACTTTTCTTTTCATATCGCTTTGTGGCCCTTCTTAGCACACTCTTATTTTCCTACCGCTCACAGGTATTTCGTAACGCACCAATTATTTCATTAGGCCCACTTTACCGCCTTAGAACTCCCTTCCGAACTTAACGCCCACATCACCCTCTCAGAACTTCACTCCTTTCATATCGCTCACGTCCCCTTCTAAATTCAGCCTTCCTTCTCTACTGTTCATTTCTTCGTCTTACCACCCTCTCCCCTGTCACATCGCTCACTGAGCTTTCTTGGCCCTCCCTTCCTTCTCTGCAGCTTACTGAGCTTACTGAGCTTCCTTTTTCATTATTTGACCGAATCAATGCTCTCCAACCATCTCTTTGGGATTGTATTGGAAAGGACTCTGCAGAGTTCGATAATCAATTGTGTTCGGTATAGGAAAAGTCAAGGCATTACTACAATGTTGTGGACATAGCTCAGGCTGTGTGTCGGCGAAGTAACAACAAATTCAGTAGCCTTATTTTCGATCAAACTCTATGGGCTGTAATGATGGTTGAAAAAATTATAGCAGTAGACATTTGTAAACTATTGAGGTGCTCGATATTACCTTGCGATGCTTGACCACTAATTTTGAAATTATCTTGCCGTCATTTCCACAGAAGGTCGTAATTTACTGCACTTTAAAGACAGTATAGCGAGCCTTAGCTGGTCGACTGTTCGCTCCTTTGGTTACAAGTCGTGATGCTGAATATCTGAAGGAAATTTTTTATTTTATCCTTATAAAACTGAATAGATCCTTTTCATCGCATCAAAATATTCACATAGGGATTCCGGGAACAATGTTGTCCAACCTTCTTGAACCTATTGTACGATCAACTTAGGCTACAATGGTTCTGAAGTCTCATCATTATCTGGTCTCCGCATATGGAATTCGAATACGATCGTAATTATATGGACACTCTGTGCTACTCAATACACATTACACGTTGGAGTGTATGATGCCACCAACAATGTTTGAGAAAATTTAAATTTATAAAAGAATCAATGTGATCGGAATATTGTAAATGTATTTGTTACCCGTGTATTACTGGAACCAAAAAAACGTATGTTATTAAAATTAGAGAATACATTTTGTGTAATACATCAAAACCTATTTATTTCCCACGTAGTTTTTTAGAATTAATGTTTTGAAATTTTAGACAGTGATTTCGTTAATGAAAATGATTTATTATACAGCAATTGTTACATATAAACTGCGTTTTGGATATTCAGCGTCTGTGACGTGACTGTTCGCTCAACATACAATACTAGTGTTTATTGTGCGGCATCTCATTTTTATTTTCATTGCTCTGAATCACATTTGAACTTGGATCTGATTTTTGTCCATATCCGTAAATAATTTGGTTGCGCATTATCGTGATATCATGAATGCATGAATGTGAGTAAAACTTTCCAGTTAAAAAGGGAGCCATTTGATAGATTTTAACGAGCACTTGGGGCATAACCCGTATTGTTAAACGAAGACTTGAAATAATTGGTAGAGAGTAAGCAGAGCACAAATACGCTCGGCATTTTCAGATCTCAACTGTTTCTTTCATGATGTGGCTAGCAGTAATAATGTAAACAAATTTAGAAACCGCCTCAACAAACACTGGGAGACTAATCCTCCACCTATTAAGAAAACGTGGCGTTGCCATCATTGTTGCCAATGGTGGCAACAATCTCCGTTGAGGCCTTCAGCATCTTGCAGCTCACAACGATAGGCACCTCATCTAGGCTGGGCTAGTTGTACCGCAAATTCGATTTCGGAACATTGCTAAAATGGACTCTTCAGCCCGTCCCAGGCATATTACTGCTACTACTCATAAAATTGTAACTGGTCATTGCTCCACTTAACTATCCAAACCGTTCCCGATAAACTGTCCTTATTTTTTTATTTACTATGTTGTATTCGAGTTCCAGTTGATACTAAACTCACGACAGAACCGCCAAAGTATCTTTACGTTGGACTTTCAACCTGCGTTTGACAATGTTAACCTTTTTTTTCAGGAATATATTGATTTTTTGGTCAAATACATGAATAAAAGGGATGAAACCAGAACTAAGACCTACAACTTCCCACCAAACTGCAGAGGAGACCAATATTATTTCTAATGTTTTTGCTCTGCAATATCACTTCTATCAACATATGTCATGATGTTATGAAGATCTAAATAAATCGACCACTAGTAACGAATGAAGAGGTCCGTATTGGAAGTTCGGGTATTAAAGGTCATGTTTTGAAAATAAATATTTAGGATTCACTTACCACCCAAATAATAAGTGTCAAAGCTCCTCATGCGATCAGAAGAAACCATCTCCAAATACCAGCTATTGTTTTATATTTTTTAACACCTGATGCCATCTGAAGGAGATATGTCCCCAAGTCCCTAATAATGTCTCCTGTTTTCGCTAAGATCTAATGAGATCAGATGGGGCAGTCTCCTACAATTCCTGCTAATGCTCTCTGTCCCCAGCATCTGATGAGATCAGAAGGAGCCATTTCCCACTGTCCCTGCTAATGTCTTCTGACTCCAGAATCTGATGCGATCAGGAGGAGCCATTTCCCACTGTCCCTGCTAATGTCTTCTGTCTCCAGCATCTGATGAGATCAGAAGGAGCCATTTCTCACTGTCCCTGCTAATGTCTTCTGTCTCCAGTATCTGTTGAGATCAGATGGGGCTGTCTGGTACAGTCCCTGCTACTATCTTCTGTCACTAGCATCTGATAAGCTCAGAAGAAGCCATCTGCCACAGTCCCTGCCAAGGTCATTTGTTCCCCAGCATCTAATGAGACCAGAAGGAGCCATCTCATCCAGTCCCGGCTAATGTCTTCTATTTTCCAACTTCTGATGAGAGTAGGAGGAGCTATCTCCGCAGGTCCCGGCAAATGTCTTTTGCTCCCAGCATCTGATAATGCCAGAAGGAGTCATCTATTTCTGTCCCGCAAAATTTATTATGTTCCCTAGCATTTGATGAGACCTGGAGGAGACATCTCCGCCAGTCCCAGCTAATGTCTTCTGTTCCCCAGTATATGATGAGAACCGAAAGAGCCATCTCCACCCGTCCCGGCAAATGTTTTCTGTTTCCCAACATCATCTGATGAGACTAGAAGGAGACATCTCCTGCGGTTCCGGCAAAAGTCTTCTGTTCTCCCACATCTGATGAGTCCTGAAGGAGCCATCTCCGCCTGCTCCGGCAAATGTCATCTGTTTCCATCATCTGATAATGCCAGAAGGAGCCATCTCATTCTGTCCGGCTAATGTATTATGTACCCTATAATTTGATGAGGCCTGAAGGAGCTATCTCCTTCTGTTCCGGCTAATGTATTCTGTTCCCTATCATTTGATGAGACCTGAAGGAACCATCTCCTTCTGTCCCGGTTAATGTATTCTGTTCCCTATCATTTGATGAGACCTGAAGGAGCCATCTCCACCTGTTCCGGCTAATGTCTTCTGTTCCTCAGCATGTGATGAGACCTGAAGAAGCCATCTTCGCCTGCCCCGGCTGGTCTCCTGTTCCAGTTACTTCGGCTACGAGGCCTTAGGCTGCTGATCAATTATTATCTCGTTGAGGTCATTAGACTTACTAATACCATTACTGAGTCCCACTGCGACCTATCTCGACGGTCTTAGCAATTAATTACGGTTTAACCCCTGATTAGGGCATTGTCTTGTTATCACCTTCGTTAATGATCGTAATTTTATTGCTCCAACGCCGTGCTTTGGTGTTCAACGCTCCAACGCCGTGCTTTGGTGTTCAACGCACCAACGCACTGCTTTGGTGTTCAACGCACCAACGCTGTGCGTTGGTGTTCAACGCACGGCATTTGGACACCAACATTTATTCACATTTGCTATCTAATAAAAAAATCAGACTTAAAAATCAGACCTATAGATAAAAAAGATTTTTTTTTTTAACTTCCTGAATAATTCTGTTGTTGTCCATTGTGTCCTGTCTCTGTAGTTTGGAAGTTCATTCAAAGGGTTTAACCATTTAGAAGAAGAATCTTTTTCTTGTTGGTTCTCTGAGTTAGACCACTCTAAAATCATTATATTGCTATATACCTGGCATTTATCCAGCGAGTCTTGCCAGATTTTGTCGTTCTGAAAATAATATTGAGCTTTGTATGATGCGATGAGAGCGTGAGCAAACGTGTAATAGTCTGCAGAAGTGGATTCGGAGAATGAATGGATGTACGTACTTGAGTACACCTTGGAGAGCCTACCCGTATTTACCTGCCTCATCATGAAACGGACTAACGGGATGCTGAGGGAGGGTGCATCAGCCATGATGTGGGGGCTAGTTTTCTATGGTAAATTTTGCATTTTCTGTTCATTCATTCATTTGGATGAGACCATCCAACAATGCAGTATTTGAATCAGACCTTATGGTACCAAAACCCGCTGAAACTTGAGATATTTAACAATCTGCATGCAATTGCGTCCAACCATAAACTCAATCCTCAGTTTGGAAGCAGCTGACTCGAAGTGGAAGACCTTCCAGCTTTGGCGCACGACACAAGAAGAGCCGGGTTGAGATGACTGGTTGAGGGAATGGGCGTGAACCAAGGACAACCTATAATTGCTGATGAAAGGGCGTTCCTATGTGCTAACGAGAAAATATATATGTGAAAGTTGTCTGCTCCATTATCACTTTGCACGTTTGGTGACAAATTGAAACATTCCCATTCAATTTATTTTTGATTGACTGGCATTTTGAACTGTTCAAACGTAAACAGGTATTTTACTACCAGCTGAATTTCGCTAGCCTCGAATTTCATTCCCATGAATATTTTTTTTAAGGATTTAAAATTTATTTAGGTATAAGGACATGTTGACAAAATAACAGAAATATCAGAATACACAGAAGATACGTACCAAATCTTCGTCAGCGTGAGCTGTTTTGAAGACAACATTTGCTACCTAGGTGAATTTAATATTACCTTAAAACTAGGGTTGAAGAGTAAGGACCAACCAATGGACATTGATGGAGGACATCCTCTACTCTCCACTTTTTTAATATGTTGAGACAGATGCAAGCATTACATTGGACCAATATTTCAAGAAAAATTCGCAGAGTAAGTCTGATCACCGATGTTCACTTAATCATGACTATTTACTGTTTCAACTGTCTAATATAATATGCTTACTTCCGTAAAATCCAAGGAATCGTAAATAAATATAATACTTTGACGTTATTAGGCCCCACGGAACAAATAAAACAAAAATGGGCGATGAAATGTTCGGTTGAACAGCCGAAATCAGAGTCAGTTTTCATGTCTACTTCTGGTTGCATGAAATAATTTGCATTGATGCAAGATATCTCCAAAGGTTTACCTGAAGTACACTCCAGTTGCATGTGTGAGTATCTGTCCTCAGTGCATGCTAAGCGTTTGTACAGCCCTAAACACATGGATCTTGCATGCAGACAGGGCGCACTGTTCTTGCGCGCTGGACCAGCGCGGTATGTCTGATGCAGCGTGGAAATGGGCGAGATCAGTTCGTTTTGAGCATTATTGAGCCCTGCATGCATGATAAGCAATCACAGACCTTGTGGTGATATTTTATTGAGCAACTGATTGCGTCGCATGGCAAAAAATTCAATTTATTAGCGTTAGATATAATTATTATCATATTAATGTTAATTACACGTAGGTACACATAAGGTTATTTCAGACATCATGATGTGACAGAGAGATGGCAGCCTCAAGTACGACTATGCCTGCAAGGAATTATTACTTCACTTAACGAAGAAAAATGTCGATACATTAGGCGTACTTGTTAGCAAATAAAAATACTTGGAAGTGATTTGCAGCCTATTCTTTAGACCAGCCGTTACACAGAATATGCAAAATTGTAACAACAATGTAGTGGTTACACATGCGTGCATATCGTGGGTAATGTGGAACATTGGAGTGAATTTTAATCCGTGGGGATGCATAGCGTACTCACGTTGTCCATTTACCCTGAATTCAAGTCGGAAATCTTTAAAGTCTGACCCTGACGCTGTTACAGTCGATTGGACTTACACTGATCCACGTGGATCAACGAGAAGGAGATTAAAACTAATTTTGACTTAATTGATCCACGTTGACCAACTAGAGGTGGGAAGAGCAATATTAACTTACACTGATCCTCGTGGATCAAATAAAATGCTAGATGTACTAAACCAGCTTACACTGATCCACGTGGATCAAATAAAATGCTAGATGTACTAAACTAGCTTACACTGATCCACGTGGATCAAATAAAATGCTAGATGTACTAAACTAGCTTACACTGATCCACGTGGATCAAATAAAATGCTAGATGTACTAAACTAGCTTACACTGATCCGCATGGGGCAACATGGAGGGGAGAAGAACTATATTCATCTACACTGATTCACGTGAAATATACAGAAGCGGTAAAATGTATATTACCAAGTGACTCTGATCCACGTGGATCATCATGATCCAACTATAACGTAGAAAGAAATATGTTAACCGACTCTGATCCAGGTGGATCAACATCAAGGCCATGAAAACTTTATAATGTCCAAATACTTAAATATTTTTTTCCGTCATGTTTATTGTTTAGCCCGCGTTGTCCGTTTTGACCTTAGCCACTTCATTGAAGTATTTTAATACATCTATCAACGGCTTCGGAACAGGTGGAACAAAATCTCCTGGGAAAGCGCGCATCGGCGCTGAAAAAAGAATTAACTTGGAGGTTTCAATGAACTGGGCGAAAATTGCATGACCTCCGTAGCGGCGCATTCGAGGGGAGAGCTTTTGTGTCGCGGAATGCGGAGCTTTTGAGAAATTTCGATCCTGAACATCAGCAGAGTTTAAGAAAAATGTTGATAGTATTAAAAAAGTTCAGAACTTGGGTCGCTAAACCAACACTCTTATCTTAGACTTTTGTGAACCAATTGAAAAGTGAGTGATCTGATGTTTCTGATATTGCTGTGGTTTTATCTAATACGAGTAATACGGTAATGACATTTACATGTAACTCAGAAATCAACGAGGTGCTTTATTTAATTCATGCTCGGGGAAACATTTGTGGGTCTATTGTGAAATGAACTGGTCAATAATATGATTAGGAATTTGAATAGAGGGAGAATGTACCAATAATTTCGTTGGGAGACTTATTTAAAATATCACAGTGATGTCATCATCGGAACAACCTATAGTCCGTAGCAAGGAATCGAACCCGACGTCGAAGTCTAGCCAAAACAGTAAAATGTGCCCGAAATCTTGAATAAGAACTTTGTTGTGTTGGATGGCATAGCAGCAAAGTCGGGTTAGATTCCTGGCTGCGTGCTATAGGTTTTCCCGATGATAACGTCACTGTGATAATTCAAAGAATTTGAATATTTTATTATTGTAGGAATTCACAAGTTAAGACAATTCTGAAATGAAATCAATATAGGAATTAATATTATTAGTTGCAACATTCTATAGGAGGGAAGGAGAGGCAATGGCAATATTGGCAATATTGTTGGAACTACGCAACAATTCTGTAACACAATTTTTCCAGACACCCTCTCAAAAAAAGGGGACCGTTCAGTTCACTAGCACAGGTTTGTATAAGTTCGGTTTCAATATTCACATCGACATTGTGATATATGAAAATGATTGAACTCAAGAGTGGAGTAATTATTACGCTGTTCTTATATGAGATCATCGTTGAAATGGACCTCAAATAACCGAAGTGCTGATGCTGACGCGACACGAGTGGACAATATAAAACAATTGTTAATGTTTCCTGAAAGCCTTTGAAATGATTGTGGCCACTTGGTTCTTAGAGTTGATCAAGGATAGTCGATGAGGAAGGCATCTCGACTATCAAATTTTCATTTATGGAAAGTTTCTTTGTGAGCATTTTCTTTCCAAGTGGTGTTCAAATTCATGTTTCGCAAGCAATTTTTGTTGAATCACCGCACCCAATTTTCCTCCCCGCCATATACATATATATTTCAGAACATTTTCTATGAGATACTCATTTCTACGTTAAATAAGGTCTTGTGTATTCGAGAAAATATATAATACATTCAAACACATGCATGGAAATGCAATAGGGTGTTTCAGTCGGTCTCTGCTTGTCATGCAGGCGGTGCTCATTAGGGCTGCATGAACGCCTAGCTGATCCCGTGAGCAAATGTTCACTCCATGCAACAGTCTTTGCAACTCTATGTCACCAGCTCTAGGGTTTTTCAAGCGAGTGGTAATATATAGTTTAAATCACATGAAAGGTTTCCTGTGTTGCTCGCTATTACTATTGGTATGACATAAGATGAAGGGTAAACCTAATCCCATTATTGCTTCTTTCCATTCTCGAACAAGAAAAAAACAAAACAAGTTATTCGCCACCACTTTATACGATGACTGTTAGCATTGGAGTCACAGTCTTCATTTAATCAAATAAATAATGCTAGTCACTAATATTCTGCAGATGATAAATTATTGACTGATGTCAATTACTTGCTTGGATTCGCAATTCCAAAAGAAAATCACAGAAAGTTGTATGGTTGCATTCAATTATTTTATCGTTAGAGAAACATGGCCTTCACAATCCAATTGTTGAGTTCCTCAGGTACCGATCGGATAATATTTTTTTGTTCAGGAGTTTTCTGTGAATCGCTATTGAAAAAATGGTTTTAACAAGGGGCGGTGTGGTATCTTCTTTCCTAGAGTTCATTTAATTAATGGAGCTACATCTTGTTTCTTATTTTCAATGTTAGGTACACAAACTGTTGATTGCAAGGTCGGCATTTGCAACGTTGGCAATTAAATGGATCTGTACATTATATCCTAATGGATAAGCTAGGTGCCCAACTGTTTAGGTATAAATTGCCGAGTTATTAGCTTAAGTATTGATCATCACAGGAAACGCGGCAATTTGTTAGTGTGAGTGATCTTAATTAATTTAATAGCTCTTGCTATGTGTCAACAACTGACAAATATTATTGTTTTGGGATCCCCAACAGAAAGCATCGCTTAAGTCATGCGCCTGTTATAGCCACCTAAGTCTGATATAACACGAAAAAAAGGAGACCTGCACAATTCTTATAGGCTCTCATTTTCACATCTTTGGTTGACTACATATGTATGACTTGGAGTGGATTGTAACACGTAGTTGATAGTGATGACCTCTTAGAGGGTGATCACTATCAACTGTCCAACTGTCCAACTTTAGGATTGAAAAATGATCTTTTACAGTTGAGTGTGCTTCTCTCTTTACTGGACTTCCTCTGATTGCTCCCGCACATCCCACTTTTTCTAACATGCCATCTTCCCCAAAAATCCAAAGCACTACTGAGCGTCAGATTTGAGTCTAAAGAGTAAAAAAAAAAAGTAGCTGATAAACAGATCTCTTCTGATGATTACAATGATTGTAAAATAATAATCAGCACACTGTTCAAATTATTGACACGTAGCCATGCATTAATACTGTCTAGGAAAAACTCGTTATCAAGTCTACGGTGATGACTACCAGTATTTAATTCACCATAAGGCCTCATAAACAAAGATTTCCTCAAGGCGCACGAAG
>SDVV010010264.1:0-16330 GCA_016164225.1 Gammarus roeselii
TATCTCATCAGCTCCAAACAAAAGCTAAAGCAAAAGTCTACAGCTTCTCTTATGACCCACGCTGAAACCACGCTACGGTGACAACGTTTTGCTCATCTACTCGGACACAGACTCGTTGATGATCTTATTCAAAGGCGTGACCTACATTGAGGCGGAATACATGGACTTATCCAACTACCCGAAAAGTCATTCCTTGTACAATGAGTCCAAGAAATGACTGCTGGGACTTCTTAAAAGCGAAACAGCTGATGACTACCCGAGTGAAATCATCTGCTTACAACCAAAGTGTTACAGTATGTTGCTCGAGTCTAAGGGCACAAACCAGCTGCTAAGGGTATAAATTACCGGACACAAACCAAAATCAAACATGAACAATACAGAGACAACCATAACCAGAAAACCTACACACACTTTGAGACCATGCACAACATTCGCGCACAAGCATGCCAGCTTCAAACTGTACGCAGTATTAAAAACTGCCGCAGTATATTCGAAAAAAAAAACGTTACTATCTCGACTCCTGCAACACTCCTGCCTATGGCTATCCGGACATTCTTAAAAAATCTATTGAAAAATAATTCTACCGTCACTAGAAAGAGGAAAAGATGTGTCTTGGGTGATGATGATAATAATATAAACAAGGATTTAACATGTATGAGGCGTAAGCCGGGTGAGACCGTTCTTGGCATATGTACTCGAGTGAATGATGAACGTATGTCCACATCAACAGGTTTTAACCTCTTTATGTTCATAATATGTAAATATTTCTAGGTAACCATTTAATAAAATATATAGATGTAATCTTAAACTTTTTTCATCTCTTCCCAGGAGAACGGATTGAATTGTACTGCAACCGACCCTCAAATATTTAAAAATGATGTAAATTTCCCTATGTAATCCCATGCTACTATGTAATAATAAATAAATCTAATCATGAACTTGTTTGATTGTCCACAGAAATACGGATTCAAAAACGCGTAAGCAGCTCATCTCCAGGGCCTTAGGTGCACAGGCTGGCAATGTCATTTGACTGCGTCGGTAAGGACTAATGGTATTGTTGAAATCTATTAAAATATAAATAATTCAATGTATACTGTACTTTTATAACGCAAGACTGCTTGCTCTGAGACAAACGAGTTTAACCATCCCGCAGAAGAATTGTGTAACTCTTGGAGACTGAAAATCTAAATGTTGGATAGTGTTGAAATGAATTAAAAATCGCAATCCTTCCATTGATAAAGATAATCTTGTTCACCATGACCAGCTATTGAAATGATTCAGTCACCTAATTTAATTGAAACATTTATTACGTCGCATATCTCAACGTCAGAGAAAACGACAGAAGGAGTCCAGACTAACCAAATATACATACAACGGGGAGAAGCGAATGGATTTAATCAAATTATATGAATTTTTTGCTATAAAACACCACGTACAAACTATGGTCATCACTTATAAAGAGAAAGGAGTCTAAATTTACGTATTTTAACAATCGAGCAACGATATCCTATGACTACGGTAAGTACATCGAACATGAATACCCTAAATAAATCAGGTTTAAGCAATAAAAATCATTGAAACGTAATAAAACGATATAAAAGTATCCTACTCAAAATGAGTCCTATACTAACAAACATCCTAATATTTACCATACCAATATTACTTAGAAATAAACATATGAAAACAATCCAATACAATCATACTTTCCGATTACAATGCCTAGTTACAAATTGTCACAACTCGTAACGAGACGAGCACATCTCGAGATAAGATCTCTGTATGTCATTGACAGATAGAGACCTAAACAACTCCCCTTCCCCTATCCGCCTCCCTTATCCATCTTGGCGTTCCTGCAAAACCCTTAGTAAGTAAATTGACCACAAGAGCAGTTGTCTTGACCTATAGAGACTTAATATTTACAATGTCCGAGTTATATATGTGCTAAGTCGGACACAATGTAATTATATATATCCCAACCATTACATTGTCTCATGACACATTTCCGTGAGCACCAAAAGTAATTAAAAGGGCCACAGAGTAATTACCTGGACCTACAAGTAATTAATAATTACAATGTCCAAGTTATATCGGGACTAAGTCAGACGAACTAAGTAATTAGATACATCATAACCCTTACATTCTTAGGGCCGTTTCCGTGAGATATACTCTACTGATGTGATGGATTATATGAAGGATTTTGAGAGGAAACTGAAACATAGTGATGATGGGTATGGTTGGATGTACAAACCATGCTGTTTCAAATCAAAAAACGAGGTAGACGGTATTGATGATGCCAGTGAGGCTTGTAAATAATGGAAATGAAAACTAATAATAAACCATGGATATCCTTTATCAAATGTTTATAATATCCTAAACTCAAAGGTTAAGCAATGAATCTCATTAAAATATTACATCAAGTCAGTTAGTCGGAGGTAACATCGAATTGTCAAAATCGGTTGAAGAATATGTTCCAATGTGTGAAATGATGCTCAAAATATCGCTCATCACAAATTTAATCATTGTCATAAGCCTATCTTGGGGGGTGAATGATCTAAATGAGTTACAGATTGGTCGGATATAAATCAAGAGTACGATCAGATCTTGCTCCGACAAGTTTGAAATTCTGTTGTGGAAGGATGGGGTATAGCTCAAGGCACCGTTTGTTCGGAAATGATGGGGTAACGGGGGTCTGTAATTTGTGCAAAAAATAAATAAAATTGAATAAACGTATATCCATCAGTAATGTGTTATGACATCTGAAACGAAATCATCGTCATGAATATGAAAATTTCAGGAAAGAAAAGTCAAATCAGAGATGCAAGTTGTCAAAGGATGAAGAGTCATGTGGAGATATTGAAATAAATGTGGTAGACCTAGTATGAGATGATGAGTCCGTTTGTATGAAACTGGATACAAATTTGAAATACTTGTAACATTCAATCCATGCAAGTTTGAAAATCTGGCCTCTCTACTAATTAATATGGTCGAGAAGGACGACAAAATAAATAACATGTATGTAAAGTGATATTTAAAGTTGTCTGGAGGGCTTTATATGTATATATCAATGACCATGCATAGGTTAGGTTAGGTTGGGTTTTTGATGGGTGTGAATAACGTGTAAAAGTGATTTAGAATTGTGTCAAATCAAAATCAAGAACCATATGAAAATAGCTATAACATTCAAACAACGATGTAATTTGCATAGGAGAATGGATGAAATTTGCTTGATCAAAATTGGAAGTGTATATCAAAACTCCAAGGGATAGATCAAAATGTGGAGTCTAGTGAAGATATTTTTTGCGTAATAACCCTAAAACACTGAAAAAATCATTAGTAAGCATGAAAAGTTGATCGATAATACATTATTCATGGATAAAATAGGTTAGGTTAGGTTAGGGTTATAATATCTATCAACCTAACACGCCGTGAAGCTGATCCACACTAAATATCTTGTAACTAAAGCAAGGAACTTTGTTGTAATGGAAAAAACATAGATCAGATGTTATCCGACCCTGTATATGCATACAAATGTGTGTATGTGTCTACATTGTGCGTGATATTAAAAGAAAACTACGAGAAAAAGAGCCATGTGGAGGGATTTGATATGAATATATCACAAGTCGATGAATAAGTATCATACGTAAGCAGGAGATCTCTAACGATTACATATAATTCTTGGTTAAGTTTGTTAGGTTAGGTTGCCTAGGTATTGATGTGTCTGGCAGTGCATGGTAACCCTTATGCACAAAATGTGTGTAAATGCCTACATGGTGTCGACACATGTGCCGACACAGTGACACTAACGACCCTGATGCATTGTGTCGACACATGTGCCGACACAGTGAGGCTAATGACCCTGTATATATGCATTGTGTCGACACATGTGCCGACACAGTGAGGCTAACGACCCTGTATACATGCACTGTGTAGACGCATGCCCCAACACTGTGACGCTAACGACCCTGTATTTATACATTGTGTCTACGCATGTGACGACACAGTGATGCTAACGACCCTGTATGTATGCATTGTGTCGACACAAGTGCCGACACAGTGAGGCTAACGACCCTGTATATATGCATTGTGTCGACACATGTGCCGACACACTGAAGCTAACGACCCTGTATGTATGCATTGTGTCGACACAAGTGCCGACACAATTAGGCTAACGACCCTGTATGTATGCATTGTGTCGTCACATGTGCCGACACAGTGAGGCTAACGACCCTGTATAAATGCATTGTGTCGACACATGTGCCGGCACAGTGAGGCTAACGACTCTGTATATATACACTGTGTCGACGCATGTCCCGACACTGTGACGCTAACGACCCTGTATATATGCATTGTGTCGACACATGTGCCGAAACAGTGATGCTAACACCCCTGTATATGCATGTAAATGTATTTATAAAAATGAACTCGGATTTGTTAACGGAGTGCTTTCGGTGTAGAAGGATGTCGCAAAGTTTGATATGAAAATGTTTTAACCGAGAGGATAAAGCGGGGGTATGTGTTATATGCAGTGTGGAGATAAAACTATGCATATCAAGCTCCACGTTCGGGTTTTGGCGTCATCTCAATGGACAACATTATTTTGAATATGATAATCTTAAAAATGTACGAGGAAATACAAGGTCTAAGGGTGCAACAGGTTTATTGATAGAACATAATAAATCGGACCTGGGTTTCCAAACAGGGGTGCGAGCAGTAGAGAATGAGCGATGCCACTAACGTCCAAACGTAAAACGTATAAAGATTAGATGAAATGGGGAGAGTACACCCAAGCCTTGGACAAAATGGAATATAATGAAAATATGGGGAAAACGTGGGATATTGTAAGTGGAATGAATACCAGTGACTGTGATACTGAAACGTGTGATAGTGATACCGAGAAGATGTCATGTGAAGACAAGTGTGCTAAATTTGAAGAAAACCGAATTATCAAATGGGGTAATGAAAGGTTATCATGTATAAGAAGTGTAAAATTGTACAATAAAAAAAATGTATACCTGACTTTGTTACAAAATTGTTGGTAATGGAACATGAAGAGAGAGAATCATGTTTCGAGCGTTTGATTGTTGGGAAAATATGTATATTTCGGAACTGTGTAGGAATATGGGGAATAGTAATGTTAGCGCCAAAATGTAACACCCAGTCAAGGTACAATACCTCAGACATACATACCATGCATCTGTTTAGTCCATCGTTTCTGAACAGCGTCGAGCAAAGTCACTTCTTGGACATAACCAAGAATCTATACCCAGGTACAGTTGTCGAAATGAGGTTGACATGAGTCTCAAAGAGTGGGGTCATAAAAATCCGGGCATCTGCTCATTGATGACCGAAGTAAACCAATACAACGATCAGCAGCTTGTTGGATAACCTCTCTAACAAACAATGGATCTTAAAATCGACATCCACAAGAACTTACAAATAACGTTGAATATGAATGAGCTAAAAATGACCACCAAAAACTGTAAACCGCATCTACACCAGGACCCATCCATCCCGTAAATCGTCTTCTAAAACGTAAAACTATACTTGCTAGGGTTCAGTGACGAAATTTCACAAAGATACACTACGGATTTACATCTCTTAAACATACATTAAAAATCATACAACAATAATAAAAACTACGTAATTGTAATACACAATGGTATCCATCATAGTAAATCGGTCTACTTATACAAATAAACGTAAACGCAACGAGCTTATGCCTAGGGTACTCTCTTACTCCAAAACAATGAAATATGGTCCTACAATAAACATACAATAAACTAAAAGCAAGACCAAGTTTGTGACAAATTGAATCTTCTATATCTATAATATCCACGTCAAACATTGCCAGGATGTGAAAAATATATATATGAAACACTAAAAATATACGATTTGTAACTAAATTATGCCTGAAATAATGTTTTACATTGCGGATACAAACGTTACATATCCTTATACTTCGATATTGTATAAAATACGCAATACCTTGCATCGAAGATGTAAACTGTACAGAGAACATACACAACTGAAAGACACATACTAAAACTCTCAAGTTATAACAAAGCAAGAAGATCAATTCTCTACCCTACCCAAAACGTACTTTAGAAACCGTGGCGAACGAGGAAAAAGCATGTAACCGACCAAACAACTGACGTGAATAAGATATCACGACATGCGAGCAACATACGCTGAAACCTATAGTTAATGGTGTGGAATACTTATACACGAACACGCTATAGTGTATGCAAAATCTGATGAAATTACTCTCCAACTCATTCCAAACCAGGGTTAGATTAACATTTATTTAACTAAAGTAACCACGGCTTAATCGTAACAGAATGTCATTTATACATATAGAATACCAAAATGATGCAATAACAGACCAATTATGCCAGAAAAATTGTGCTGCCATGAAGATGCAAACCTAAAATATCCTAAAAAATCCTACAACTGTATGTGATAACTATGTGATCTTTCTCCTTTTGAAGGAATGTTTCAGTCACCTGTTCATTTGGTATCTTTCTTCTATGTGTGCGATACCTCGAGGCCAGAGAAAACGAGTGAAGGAGAGACTGCTTGAGTAACTAAGAACAGAGCGCAAGGGCACTGCCATTCGACCGGAAGGTCCCCAGTCTCATCGAAAAAACGGATAGTTGTCCATTGAGATCGGTTTAGGTATTATTACAAGGTCTGTAATGTGAACAGACTATACATTAAATAAGTTGTCTTTGAACCGGACCCAAATCCAATGTCGAGAGGTAAAGCTTACCAAAATTTGGATCGTTACATCCAGTTAAGCTAATTTATACCCAACAATCCATGAAATTAAACGAATTCATACCTGATACACTTATATTCATACGATAATCAATCAAAACGTATAACGGTAAAAAAAACTAAAACGATTCTTTGTTCAGCCCTTATAGATATTGATTAAGTATGATATGCGGCATATCCTACCCCAGAAGATAAATCCTACACAACAATTTTTTTTTTTTAATAACTAGATCATATATTTCCATCGTCTGGCAATGGACTTGATTTTTTTTTTAGGAAATAGTTAAATTCTTAAATATAAGACATGAAACTTCATTATCAACTACACAACTTGAATTAACGTAAACGAGAGTTCAATTTGACTTCGTCACAGCTCATCTCTAGGGGCCGCCGGTTCGGATTACATGTAGCGAAATATCATTCACAATAGTATCATCTGTGCACATACAGAAAATGTCTATTTTGACAAAATAATTCCGACTATATAGCGTTGGGAAAACCAGTGACACTCGGGGTTGAAAAATAAGAAATACTTGGGGTGGATAAATAACAAAATACATGGGTGTGGAAAATAACAAGTACATGGGGTGGGAAATCACGCATGCATGTGGTTAGAGCCCCGAGAACATGGAGTTGGGACATCAAAATGTGCTTATATATTGTAATGAGTACTCTACATTATTGTACGATGACAAAGATGTGAATGAACCACATGAATTAAACAGAAAATATGAATACAATATCGGGTCGGGAACGCGAAAAGCGCTAACATATTGTAAAGATGGGTCTAAACCATTGTATTAATAATGAAGGGGTGAAAAGGCGACATAAGTTATACAAAAAAGTTATACATAAAATACATACCAAACCACTGAATATTCAATATACACACTTCAAGACCGATGACAATGAATAAATGATTGGCGATCAGAATAATACAATGCTGGAGTACACAACTCGGATAAATAAACTTTTGTTATAGAGGACAAAGCAAAATATTAGCTTATAAGGCAATGATTGTATCATCAAAAATGGTACGGTAATTGTTTGAAATAGTTCAATGAATTGTATTAAAATCGAGGTAACTTTTGTCAAAGTTAGAAGCTGCCTATCGTTCCTCGAAAAGACTGAGTTCGTATTTCAATTATGCTTAAACGACTGGAACATTTTGAACATAGAAATAATCAAAATGCTAGTTAACACTTATGGTAATTGGCAAAGACAATTGTGATCGGTAGCAACATAAAAAACATAAGTATCGTCGGAGAAAAAACGATTAGATGGTGTCTCAATATTGAGAGTTATGGTGGTGGTGGTTTCGGACACGCTCATGAACAGAATGCATTTTCTGGTTACTGGTTAGAAATAATTCAATGAAATATATTAAAATCGAGTTAACCTTTGTCAAGTTAGAAGCTGCCTATCGTTCCTCGAAAAGACTGAGTTCGTATTTTAATTATACTGAAACGACTGGAACATTTAAAACATAGAAATAGACAAAACGCTAGTTAAAACTAATGATAATTGGCAAAGACAATTGTGATCGGTAGCAACATAGAAAGCATATGTATCATCAGAGTAAAAACGATTAGATGGTGTCTCAATGTTGAGAGTTATGGTGGTGGTGGTTGGTGGTGGTGGTCGCTCAAGAACAGAATGCATTTTCTGCTTGCTGGTATTATGCATTTAGATTGTGTTTGTGGGCAAAGTTACCGTTTTGAATTGATCGGTCAACAGTTAAGCCTATTCTTGAAGGACTTGTTGGATTGAAGCTTCTTGAGGCTTGTTGGAAGGTTGTTCCACGATTTTGGTCCAGTGATCGAAAAAACTTGACTGACAGTTTCTGTTTTCCATGTGTTAAACGTGCTGAGTATCATTATTTCTCGTGAGTCGATTGTTCTTTTCACCTTGAGAATAAATGTGCCGTTGGCTGCCGGGTGAATGTTTTTCTAGAAGATCTTTATGGATTCGGATCGACTCATGGAGTGTCAGTTTGCTGGCTATATTGAGCCACTGTAATTTTTCAAGGAGAGGACTTACCTGGTCTCGTTTTCTGTAGTTACCATCGCATGTTATTCTTGCTGCAAAATTGATACAACGTTGTACTTTCTCTCTTTGAGTTTTGGTGCATTTCCCACAAATTGAAAGACAGTAGTTGATGTGAGAAAATACTAAAGCGTGGACAATCAGTAATCTTGATTTGAAGTCCAATTCTTTTTTTGCAAAGTTTAGGAACAACAGTGTTCCATTCAACTTGGAACACAGAGTAGTCACGTGGTGTTCGAAGGAAGATCGGGAGAAATGGAGAAATTCATTAGAACTGCTTTTCTTTTTTTGAGTTCGAGCAGAACAAGATGCATTTTGTATTTTCAGAGTTGAGCTTGAGTTCATTTTTATCATACTAAGATTTCAGATTAGTTACGGCTGTCTCAGCGTCGTCTTTTAGTGCATCCAGTTTCGACGGCTTTCGGGAGAGCAATACTCGAACATCATCGGCTTACATTACCACTTTCGCTTGATTTTTTGTTATTTTACAGTCGATGTCATTTACAAAAACCAGGAATAACAAAGGGCCAAAAATCGAACCTTGAGGTACTCCAAAGACAACTGCGGCCGAATTTGACATAGTTGCATTATCGAGTTTAACTGATTGTTGCCGATTCATCAGATAACTTTCGAACCAAGTAGGGTCTATTCCGATGTTGCGGAGCTTGCCAAAAAGAATTGTATGGCTGACAGTGTCGAATGTTTTCGATAAGTCTAGCAATAAAAGCAGAGATATCTGCCCCTCATCAAAGTTTTTGTACAGATCTTCAGTGATGCTCATAAGGGTGTCTTCTGTTGACAATTTTCACCGATAAGCATACTGGCAGTCATTGAACAGCTTGTTTGATTCGAGGTAATCAATCAATTGGTTAGATACTACCTTTTCTAGAATCTTAGATAGGACAGGCAGAAGACTGATCGGTCTGAAGTTGGATGGTTCATTCTTGTCTCCAGATTTTAGAATTGCTCTTATGATTGCATGCTTCCAGATCTCTGGAAAAGTTTAACTTGCTATGAAGGTGTTAATAACTGTGCTGATATAAGGCAAGGTAACTATAAGGCTGTCTTTCAGATATATTAGAATGGGAAGTGCATGGTCGATCAAACCAATTTTGGATCGTTACATTCAGTTAAGCTAACTTATACCCAAGAATCCATAATATTAAGTAAATTCATACCTGATAAACTTACTTTCAAATGATAATCAAGGTTTTAACCTTCAATACTGCATGTGAATAATTATGTAGCTGTTAGATTTATTATCAATAAAAATAACCTTATAAATGTATGTTGCAAATACCCCTAAACATTCAGAGGACCAGCATATAAATGCATATATGACACATGACATGCAATGGAATTGCAATACAGTATGCACAGGATTGAAATGTAAATACCTATATGTAAATAAAAATATATAATCTATTAATAAACTATTAACATATATAAGCTGTCCGTTCATCCGAATGAGTCATTTACCTTCGTTCCGTCCGCGCCGCTTACCTTCCGCTCCACTCCGCGCCGCCCACCTTCCACCGCTGACTCCGGTCAACCCCTGCCCCACCAAAACTAACTCTAATCACCCCTATCTAATTCCTTATCTAATGGCTGTTTCACACCGTTATACGTTATCACAAGCTAAGTTTGGATTGATGAAACAGACAATAAAGTTTAATGAGTCATGTGATTCATGAAGCATACAGCGTTCGGTGCACTCAGCTGGATTATGAACTGGCACAGTTATATTAAAGACTCAGTCCAGCAACGGAAACAAAACTTGAATACCAAATCTTAAATCATTTATCTTGTCGAACAATATTTATTATCAAGCCTAATAATACAGGGGTTTCGTAGAAATCAGCATTTGATTTCTAAAATATGAATGAGTTCAAGGAAAAATAGTTAGTCAACGATAAACAGTGAGAATAATCATGTTTAACAATATCAAAATCATCTGAATTGAAAATGCGCCAAATAAATAGCAGCTTTTACTTCCGGCTTTCATCACACAGTAGCTCAGTGGCAGCGACTTCGATCCAGACGCGAAAAGTTAAGGGTTCAAGTCCGGGTGCAAATGAATGAACAATATTGTTTTGGGGCACATATATCCAATGCACACTTTTGTAATGCACACTTTGTAAGCCCCGTAGATGATGAGTGTTTCATGAATATGAATCAACAAATGTCGAAATATTTTGGTTCAAGGACATTCGCGAGCGACATTGAAATAGGCCTTATAATGCGCAGTTATTTTTCTGAGTGATATAATCAACGGGAGTAAATTTCTCGTTTCATGCTAAGAAAACGAGAGGAGTGAGGTTGATTGTTCTCTTTTACATAAAACATGTTTAGAAACGAATTATTAAGAAATATACGCAGTGCTAGTTTGACAATTCATTCGAAGCAGCTTAGAAAATTGCAGGGTAGGCTACTTGCTACTAACGACTGTGCATTCAAACCTTCAATACAATCCTCAGATATTTACATAACTCAATTTTAGCGAGAGAAAACTATTTGTGCTGCAGGCAGAGGCAGAAATCAAGGTTTTAATAAACCATTAATGCGGCGAGTGCAGTGAAAAATTAAACCGCGCGTTGACGAAAAACATGTTTGCATGGCCTAACTAAATTAGTTACGTTACCAATAGAATCTTGAGCAGGTTGAAGGCGCGAATAATGGTCAAGTGAAAAATGTGTTGATGAAACGGAGTATTTTTTATCAGGATAACCAGTTTCAAATTGCGACTTCATTGACCCGACAAAATAATAATGTTATATTTCTTACATTCAAACACACCCCTTACTTTCACACACTTTCATCTCACTTTCCAAGTTGAAGTTGTCATACACCCGGAAAAAATATTTGCAGTGTAGTTTTTCCCCGGAACAAAAACTCGAGCATTGACCAACCATATAATGCGCCCTTTTCTGCTCCCAGTAGACCTTCTGCAACGTGTAGCCTTAAGCTATTGTTTGAGCAGTCGTTATGCAATTCTTTCAAGAATATTCGCAAACAAACAAAACCCTTAAAAAATGAAAACATAAATGTTGTAGTATTTTTACTCTGTTTGAGAGTTTTGCCAGCTTTGGAGAATAAGTCAACAATATGGGTTGACGCGTCCCATCCGTATGAATGTATTTCGGTCAATTTACCGAAGGTGATCATCGTTGGCATTCCGGACACAAAAATGGATGGGTCTGACTGGGTTTTTGGTAGCGTCTTCATAATTAATGTTCTGCAACTATTTTTCTACGGAATTAGAATACGCAGTTCTGGGATTTAGACGGAGGGGTGCCTGTGAAGAATCGAAGTTAAGAAGATTCAATTTTAATTACTAAGAAATCAGCCTGAACGTTCATGGTTTATACACAGTCCTTGAAATACAAAATTGATGATTTGCCAATGCATCAAACCAATTACACAGTTATATATTAAATGTTAATGATTTATGGCAAATAAATAATGAGCAACTGTCAATAACTACAGTAAGGTGAATAAGTTTATGATATATTAACACACCCGTGAATGTTTGCTCGAACGTTGTAACATCAATTGGTCTGATTGTTTCTAAGTGAACTGCTACGATGGTAGTAGTATGAAGTCCCCGAAGCGCAATTCGACGCAGGTTTATCGGCGGGCGTACGGACGAGGAACCTTGGGCGACAATGTAGGCGGGAGTCAGCGACGGAAGGTGGGCGGTGCGGAGGGAACTGGTTTAGCGCGTGAGTCAGCTAACAGCCGTGGGGCGCGGAAGGGGGGACGGAAATTGAAGGTTTTTAATTTTTTATTGTATTTTGATGTTCATTGTATTTATATATGGTTTTTCTTCTTTAGATGGTTGTATTGGGGTATAATTGGTCGATTCTGGTAGGAATAGTGTTATAACAAGTTTCTGGTGGGGTGGGGCAAAGAAATTCTTTAGGCAAAAAGTTGGATGCGCTTTGGCAAATTAGGTGAGTTTGCTCTTATCTGTTCATTGTCTTATCAGTTATTTCCGTGGCATGTTAGCTGTGTTTGAGTGAATGTTTCGTTACATATTTATGATTTTATTAAAAAAAAAAATCCTGTACATATATGTTGGTATTCATATATATTTGGGGGTATAATTGACCCATTCGGAGGTTGTTTGGTGGGGTTTCTTAGCGATTGGACGCTTGGTACCAGCCTGATATTGACTTTTAGACAACGTTTCGTGTGTTTTCCATCTATTTATTTCATATGTATATATTATCTATTAGAATGGTACGGTTTATTTGTCTGGCAGTTGGTGGGTTGATGTTTGTATTTTGGATTGATGAAGCAGTATCGTTACGAAATTCTATCTACCCCATTGCGCATTATCCAAGTTTGAGCCAGATATATCGGTGTTCTATTGACGCGGTGTTCCAATAGCGGGAGTACCTGAACGATATGGATTTATTGTAAGTTACTAAATTGTGTTATGTATACATAGTAATATTCCGTTGATTTATGTTGAATTTCTAGTGTTTTTTGGACTTTTGAATAGTTATCTCACACAGTTATAGGAATTTTTAGGATATTTTAGGTTTTCATCGTCCATGTAGTACACTATTTCAGGCATAATTGATAGGTTATTGCATTATTTTGGTATTTTATATGTATATATAACAATCTGTTACGATTTGGTCGTGATTAATTTATATAAAGAAATTTTTATTTAACGATGTTTTTTACTTAGTTGGTGAGTGATTTCATCAGATTTTGTATATACTATAGCGTGTTCATGTAGAAGTATTCCACACCATTTACTATAGGTTTCAGCGTATGTTGCTCGCATGTCCTGGTATCTTATTCACGTCAGTTGTTTGGTTGATTACATACTTTTTCCTCGTTCGTCACGGTTTTTAATATATGTTTTGGGTATGGTAGAGAATTGATTTTCGTGCTTTGTTATAACTCGAGAGTTTTAGTATGTGTCTTTCAGTTTTGTATGTTCTCTGTACAGTTTACATCTTCGATGCAGGGAATTGGGTATTTTATATAATGTCGGAATATTGGGATATATTACGTTTGTATCTACAATGTAGAACATTATTTCATGTATAATTTAGTTACATGTTCTATATTTTTTAATGTTTAATATATCGTCTTACATCCTGGTACAATGTTTGACGTGATTATTTTAGATATAGAAGATCCCATTTGTTACAAACTCAGTTAGGTTATTGTATGTTTTTCTATTAGGACCATTATTCAATGTTCAGGAAGAGTTATTGGTGTCCCTTAGACAAAAGCCTGTTGTGTTTATGCCTATTTGTATAAGTTGACCGATCTACTATGCTAGATACCATACTGTATCACAATTTTTAATGTTAACAAGAGCAGTGTAGAGAATCTTATTTGCTATTTTTTATAGTTGTTGTTGTTGTTGTTGTTGTATGATTTTTTCCACGATAATCATAGGAATATAAGTTCAAGAGGTGTAAGTCCGTACTGCATCTTTGTGCAATTTCGTCATTGATCCCTAGCAAGTGTGTAGTGTAACGTTTTAGAAAACGATTTACTGGATGGTGGGGTCCTGCTGTTCAGGTGGTTTACACTCTTTGGTGGTCATTTGAAGTTCATCCATGTACAACGTGATTTTGTAAGTTCTTGTGGACGTCGATCTCAAGTTCCATTGGTTTGTAAGAGAGGTTATCCGACAAGCTACTGATCTTTATAGTGATTTACTTAAGTCATCAGTGAACAGATGCCCAGATTTTTATGGCCACACTTCTTGAAACTCATGTTAGGCCCATTCTTAACCACTGTACCTGTATAGATTCTTGGTTATGTCCAGGATGTGACTTTGCTCGACGTTGTTCAGAGACGATGGACTAAACAGGTGCATGGTATGTAGGTCTGAGGTATTGTACCATGACTAGGTGTAACCTTTTAAATTATTTATATATCAGTGGTAGATTGTTCAGAAGTGACGTAGTAAAACATTGAAGAGTTCGTTGCTATGACACGTCGGGCTCTGAATTGTTCTACTAGAGACATAATATCTGAGTTGGTTCTGTAATTTGTTAGAGATTTGAACAGGTATCGTAGTAAAAATAACAATATTCTCATGAACTCAGTGTTAAATGTCAGAGATTTTCGGTAAGGCTGTTATGTTAGTATATGATCATAGTCATGAACCAGATCACGCGGGATATTGGAGTAGGATTTATTATCTGGATGTGGTAGGATACACCGTATATAATAGTTAATAATTGTCGGTTAGAGTAGAGTAAAGAATCTTATTTATCTATTTTATAGTTGTTGTTTTATGTTTTAATTGGTTATCATAGGATTATATCTAAATTTGATATAAATTCGCCTAATTCCATGGAATTTTGGGTTTGAAATACGCTTATTTGGATGTAATGATCCAAAATATTGATATGTTTTACCTCTTGACATTGGATTTGGGTCCGGATCCATGTCGTCTTGAAGAGCTAATCTACCGGATTTTTGAAGTGTTAGTGTTAAAATTTTCCAACAATTTAATGTATATCTCAATTATGTTATCCGCTCGCATGTCCTTACTAGATGCTTATTCCCGCATGTCAGTAGTATATATGTCAGCAAAACGGCCCTGGAAAAAGGAGGTGCAAAACGGCCTTGGAAATAGGCGGTGCGAAACGGCCCTGGATGGTGCGTAGGGGAGGGGAGTCAGGCGCGCGAGGTAGGGGCTACAAAAACAGCCCTGGAGATAGGGACTACATATATGCTTTGTCAAGGAATTAGATATAGGATGACTAGTTCTTTGAACCTATTATCAAATGTAATTGTTATGAAGTATGTTAGTTGTTAATGTGTCTGACTCAAGCGCTTTATATCTCGGACATTGTAGTTTTATGTTAAGACAAATTGATCTTGTGGTCAAGTTAATTACTGTTGGTACATAGAAATACCATGAATGCAAGTTTTTTGTGAGTCAGCCGATGTATTTGTTAGGATGTATGTTCTTTGTTAGTGTGTATGACTTAGTCGCTGTATATCTCGGACAATATTATTATATGTTAAGACAATAATTACTCTTGTGGTCAAGTGAGTTACTGCCCGGGACGGGTGGGGAAGAGGGGAAGGGGTCAGACGCCCAAGATCGCCAAGAACGCAAGTTTTTGTGAGTCGGGCAATGTATTTGTTAGGATGTATAGTATTTCTTAATGTGACCGACTTAGTCGCTTGGACCTTATACTTGAAGGTTTATTTAGTTCTATTCTAGTCAATTGCTTATGGGGTGGCCAGAACCCAAGTAGAAGTGATTGTTATAGTTCAACCGCAAGCGGTAATTAGATATGACAATTAACGATTTTATCTCTGGACGTGCGGTCACACAAAGATTTTATCTTGTGATATATGGTCCTCATGGAGAATAGTTGTTCCATACAGGAAATTTCAGTTTCCTTACAGTATCTGGTTGCTTTCATTTACGATTGCTTACGTGCGGATTATATAGATGTACGTTAATAGGTCTTGTCAACGCTATATATGATTGCTTATGGAATATTTCGCA
>SDVV010010265.1:0-16329 GCA_016164225.1 Gammarus roeselii
CGCCAGCAATCCGCGGACTGTAATGGTTAATCGTTATACTCATGCATCTCACAAACAATTTTCTGTGTATGGGTTTTACAGCGCTGGGAGGGGGGAGCAGAGGTTCCAGGATTCAGAGGGGCCTCTGTAGGGTCCCACAGTTTCTCAAAAGGCTCCCAAAGGGTCTCAAGGGTGTCCCAAAGGGCCCCAGAAAGATCCAAGTGGACCACCCCAAATCCACCTGGTCTCCCGGGTTCCCGAAACCCCGGGTCCTCGGATCCCACGAGTACCTCCTCTCCCTGGGTCACCTTGTCTCAACCAACCTCGATACATATAATAATAATATAAATAAATTCAAAGTTTATCATCATGAAAAGAGGGCAGAGAAAAATAATAGAGCCCAAGCAAGAAGAAATAATAAAATACTAAAATAAAGTGTTAATGATCTATAAAATGAATAAGCATCCATCCACCCCAAATTTGTTGGCGACGTCACTAGAGTGCTGGGCAATTGATGTAGCTCCTCGTCTAGAAATAGTACTGTAGTGACAGTTCGTCTCTCCGGAGCGGAAGAAGACGCTCGTTAGCAAGCACGTTCAGGGATTCGATGGGTGTGGAACGGAACGCACCGGTTGTGATACGCAATGAGTCATCAACTATGATGGAGGTTTCTAGGATTGTTTTGACTGCTGAACCGTGAACGATTGTTCCATAGTCCATGCGCGAGCGTATTTGTGTTCTGGGTAACATGGGTCGGTGTCCATATCGGCTCCGGATTTCCAAGATATTACCAAGAGGATAAGTCCGGTCGCTTTTTTTGCAGCAAGTCTCCAGGGCTGCAATATGAGGTCGCCATACGAGTTCAGGGTCCCACACAAAGCCGAGGAATCTAATTGATTCCTCGTATACTAGCGGAGTGTTGTTTAGCGTTAGGGCTAGTTTCAAGTGTAAGCCGGGCACGAGAGTAAAGTGCACGCTTTTCGTTTAGGAGGGCGAGAATGTGATTTGATTTGGGCCTCATTTCCGAGAAAGTGAATCCGTTCAAAGAGACCCAGTTCCCGACTAGGTTTAGATTTGATTTGGGCCTCATTTGTTTAGACATTTCTTGAGTTCCTGTTAATTGTTAAAGGGCTAGAGTGCCTGAAGCTTATTTGTAAGTAGTCTACGTATAGTGATGGAAGCAATCTTCCGTCGCTCGAGAGAATGTCTGCTATCTGGTCGATTTTGAGTATATAGTGACACTGAGGACGCTTTCGTGGGGGACGCCCATTTCTTGCAGATATGATGGTGACAGGGTGTCGCCGACCTAGACCCTGAAGGTGCGATTTTGCAGGAATTGGTGGATACAACGTGTTACTCAGCCCTTTGCCGTGGTGATCCTTCACGATACCATATTTCCAGGTGGTATCGTATGTTTTTTTTCCACATCGAAAAAAATGGAAACCACGTGTTCATCTCGAACAAATGCCTGTCTAATGTTAGATTCTAGTCTTACAAGGTGGTCCGTCGTTTAGTGGCGCTAGCGGCCGCCACACTGGCTGCTGTTCATGCCTGCATGCATATCAAGGTAGTCGACAAGGCGCGTATTCATCATCCTTCCCATGGTCTTGCTGAGGACGCTGGTAAGAGCGATGAGGCGGTAGTTATGTGGGTCGCCGTTGGCTTTCCCGAGTTTCGGTATTGGGATTATTGTAGTTTCCGCCATTGATCGGGAAAAATGAGTTTGATTACAGATTGACCGAACACTTGATAAGTGCTCACGGTCGCCATCTGGGAGATTTTCGATCATGTTGACGAGTACCCGGTCTTGCCCAGGTACAGTTTCACGTGTATGGTCTAGATTGATTGATTGATTGATTTGGGCCTCATTTCCACCAGAGCCTCAACGTGAGTCATAATAGGCTCCCCCGTAGGGCGCGGGTATGGTCTAGAGCGCTCTGTAGTTCGTGGAGGGAGAAAGGTTTGTTGTAGGCCTCTTAGTTTCTAGGAGTAAAGTGAAGATGTTAGCTTCCTCGCAAGTTCTTCTCCCGTTGGAAAGCAGCCGTGTAGCTTGTTGATTGCGAAATCTGGCTAAAAGTCTGAGCTAGTTGATTGCTATTTTCGCGTGGGAAGAAGTGCCTTCGTCAGAAGGGATGTTAATAGGTCGTTCGGGTTTTCCCGAAATATGTCGAATTTTTTCCCAAACCTGGGAGAAGGAAGCGTTCCGATTGATAGTATTGACTAATTGAGCCTAGCTGTTACATTTCTTCTCCACTAGTAGTTCTCGGTATACAGCAGTTGCAATTTTCCCCGCTGCTCGGTTCCTAGACCCGTGCGCGGCGGTAGGCATGGTATAGCTTTTCACGCTTATCTCTTGCTCCTTGCAACTCTCGGCACCACCATGGTTTCGGAAAGTAGTGGTAGTTGTTGTTGCTTCCATGTTCCACCGAAGTCCCAACGCGAAGTTAATACAGAACCCACCGTAGGGCGGTGTGTTTCGGAAAGAAGGTTGAAAGAGCATATTGGGGAATGCTTGCCTCGGCTACGGCTTGACTCTTTTCGTCTAGTTCGGTGACTATTTCTTGTTTCGAAACGCTTTCGGGGATGTTGTCCATATCGCTCCACGCGATGTGTGCAAAGTATTCCACCCAGCTGGCTTCCCGGTAGTTGAATAGAAGTTCTTGTGAGGCAGGGTTTCTTGGTTGGTAAGAAGCGATATGATGACAGGGTTATGGTCACTGGCGTATGTTGAAGGCAAAACTCCCCAATCGAGTTGGGGTGCCAGAGTGGGGGAGCATATGGATAAATCGATGGCAGTTTCACTTACGGGGGAGTTTCGGGTGGGTTGTCAGTTTTTGAGAAGGACCAGTTTGCAAGTGTCTATGGTGTTAGCCATTGTCACTCCCCCGTCATCTGTTCTCACGCATCCCCATGTTTCATGTTGGTTCAGCAATTCGGTCAATAGTGCTTCCGAGAAGTCATGGCTTCTTGATGAGTAGATTGATACCACTGTTGTTGGCCTTGAGACGCGTACCTTTACGGCGACAGCTTGGATTTGATTTGGGCCTCATTTCCACCAGAGACAGCTTGGCGTTCTATCCTCTGGGGGAGGCGGAGGAGAGGTACTTGGTGGATCAAAAGTGCCACTCCGCCGTGAGCAGTCGCGTTGGTGTGGCCTTCGCGGCGGTGTTTGATATATTGGGGGATTCTGAGGGTGGCGGTCTCTTGGAGTTTAATCTCCTGTGGGCCAATCACCAAAGGTTTATGGGTTACTATTAAGGACAGTAATTAGTCTTTCTTGCTTCAGAGTCCCTGGCAGTTCCACTGGAGAATTTTGGTGTTTATTGTGAAGGCTGTTTGCACTCAGACCTTGATGATCTAGAGTGATTGATTGGGGCCTCATTTCCACCAGAGCCTCAACGTGAGTCATAATAGGCTCCCCCGTAGGGCGCGGTGATCTAGAGTTGTCGCGTGATTTACTGGAGCTTTTGTGGTGCTCGCGCTTTTGTGTTTGCCCAGGGGTTCCGGGTTGGAAGTGTTCACTTGAGTGTCTGCCTTCGGTGGATTTTTTGATTAAATTTGGGGCTCATTTCCACCAGAGCCTCAACGTGAGTCATAATAGGCTGGTTTGTAGAGCGAGGGTACGTGTTCCGGGAAGGTAATTTGGTATGCAGTAGAACTTGCGTTACGTGATTTTATCTTCGTTGCTTGACGGACTTCGGTAACTCCGTAGTCTTCAGCTGGACCTTCAGCTAAAGCACTGAGGTTTGTTATAGGCGTGTAACGGGAGATGTACATAATCAGTTTGATATCGTTGGATGCCGGATGCATTTCAACTGTAACTGAGTTTGTTTAGGTGGGTAATCTTTTGTATATTTATTATTTGCTTCCATGTTCCACCGGAGTTCCAACGCGAAGTTAATGCAGACTCCCCCGTAGGGCGGTATCGTTTGTATAGCGTGGATTTGATCACGTTCTGTGACGTAGGCCAGATATTTCTTTCCCTGTCGTTGTATTTCTTTCGGTTTTCCTTCTAGTTGTTTGGCGAGTGACTTAATCATTATAAATGGATTGGCTGATAAGGCAACTTTGTTTGCACCACTATCGTTAAACGTTACGAGGAAGTGGGTGGGAAATGGTCCTGATCTTCTCTCCCGAGTAGGAGGGTCATTTTAGGAAGAGCGCATCGCTACTACAGCCTCTCGTCGCCCGACACCGTGATCATCTGGTATTGGAGGATCGCGCTCTCCCTCTCCTCCTCTGGGCAGTCTGTGTCCGGTGGGGTGTCAGTCTATTTTGCAATATAAGCAGTGCTGTTCTTCGGATTGGCATGACTGGGTTTGATTGATTGATTTGGGCCTCATTTCCACCAGAGCCTCAACGTGAGTCATAAATGACTGGGGACCTTGCCGTTTGTCGTGGTCGTCCTGGGTGCAGTGTGAGCATCTTTGCTTACCATTACAGTTTCCTCTCGTGTGTCAGTATTTCTGGCATTTATAACATCGCATCAAATGAAGTTACCTTGGTTTTGGTGGCGCAGAAGGGAATGTCTGCATATTTTGGTGGAGTGCGGCAGTTGAATTTTAGTATCAGGGCTGTAGTGGTCTCTCTTATTGGTGTGATCTTCGGTGCAACCTTTGCTTCGACAATAGAGTCCTCGTATTGAACGAGTCCAGTGATGTACTCTTCGATTTCCTCTTTCGGGATGTCCTCAACGTAGATCAAACCTGAGCTTGTAGAGAAAGTCTGGTATGGTTCTATTTTGCATAGCTTTCTACAGAGTCTGTTTTTGGAGAGAATCGTGTCACTTTGAAGTTTGGTGTCTACTCTGATGGCAAAGCATTCGTCGCCGCTGGTGGCGCCGCTCAGGACTGGGCGGCCAGTGAAAGAGCCTAGCTCTTTTCGTAGAGTGTAGGAACAAATATCCAGTCTGTCGTTGGCGTCGAACGTGATCTTCAGGTGTTCTGTAAAGTAGAAGTAGTTCCTTCCGTGTTCCACCGGAATCCCAACGCGAGTGTGCTGGAAAGGTAGGTCTATTGTTGAACAAGTTGTGTTCATTGAATGGCCTGTATTGCTTCCTCCTTGCAGCCCTTGGAGCTCTGTCGGGATTTTTGTGGGGTGAAGAGTTGTCGAAGTTGTCAAACGTAGATGTGGAGTACCTGTGTAAGTTGCGGGTTTCTCAAGTTGTTTTGTTTTTCACAAGTTCGTGGATATGGAGGAAAATGGTCTTGACATGACCCTCGAGTCTCGTTAGACGGACGTCAATTGTGCCATGTTCTGCGGCGAATATTACTGCTTCCTGTTCAGAGAAGCCGGTCGCCCGGCTCAGCAGATTCAATATTTCCTAGACGTTCTTGGTCAACTCGTCGATGCGGCCGTCCCTCCGGTCGTCTTCCGCCGAGGTGGCGCTGGTCATCTTGGCGAGGCTGATTTTCTTGGCCGTTTGGATCTTGGTCTTTGGTGCTCTGGAAGGGATGCTGGTCCCTCCTAAATAGTTTTTTTTATAAGCCCCATCGGCCCCCTGATTCGCGCCAGGGGCCAGGGAGTTAACTTTAGAGGCCTCTTTACAGAGTTTAAATTACTTTAATTTAAATCATTACAAACAATGCAAGCAACCGTGCGGTTTAAGGTCCCAGCAAAAACTAGGGACCAGACTGTGCTATCTAAGGGTTCTCTGAAAAGATCAGTTAGTATTCGGTATGGGAACAAATTCGATTTCCACGGACTGAGTGTAATGCCAGCAGTTTTCCCTTGACCTGGAAGGTGCATAGACATGTTAAATAATCTACAACGTAAGCTAGAAACAGTACAGTGTAACGACAGCCGTTTCCCCCTAATCTGGAAGGAGCCTAGACAGGTTAGATTTTCGAATGAAGAAGTATCCACCAGAGCTTTCCATGAGAGTCTCCTCCAGTTACCCCGTATGGTGCGAAGTTGGATTTGTTAGGATATGCAATCACAAGGCTCAGGAACACGAAAAAATAGATAACCTACAATAAACTTACCAGCGACAGCTTCCTATCGTGAACTGAAGTGGCCTCACCTGACGAGACAGGGCTGGCAAAGCTGTGCCACCGGCGTCCAGTGCTCATTGAGCGCCTCCGGCCTCAGCTCGCCAGTCGCCACGAGGTAGCTGACGAACTCTGCGAAGGTGGTCCCGTCTCCCGTGGATGACACGTTGGGAGCGTCATCACCTGTGCGGGTCATGCGCTGGATCCTCACACCAAACCGCTTTTTGAAATATGCCGACGAAGCGTAATTCTTTTCGAACTTGTTTCGGAATGCAGATAATACCCGTTCAAGGGGATCTCGGACAAATAAAAACTTCTTATAGGTTTGTAGTCTGCGAATTATCTCCTCAGGCTGCAAAGAAGAAGTAAAATTGAACACCCTGCTTCCTTCAGTTGCAAACGACAACGATAATTTGTAAGGAAAGCTTGACTCTGTCTCACGATTGAGTCTAGATTTCAGGTTATGTAGTGTTTCTGAAGAGACAATGATATATATATATGTAGATAAAAAATTTGTTTAGCTGTAAAATTGGCCTTTACGTGCACAGCTAAATATCTTAAAATGCCGGTCCGGGCAAAATTGTACGAAAAGATTCAAAGTTCCTTAATTCCGCCAGAATAACTTTCCAAATAGTTTGAAGAGTCGCGTTCATTTTCGAAAATTACGGACAATGAAGCCTTTACCAATGTGGCATAGGTAAACTGTAAGCCACTGCATGGAACGTTGTAAATTAGCACCCTAATATAATAATATATACCTCCAAAAAGACCACACAGATCTGTCTGAGCCCAAGAAAAATATTCCCAGCGGAGTAAGGTGAAAATACTCAATAATATACTCCAAACAAAGTTGAATAGCCAACAACAAATTGTTTAAAATGCCAAATAAATCCCTGTAGCATGGAAGTAATAATACTTGTGTCAAAATAAGTTTACAAAATACCTTGATAAACAGCAAGTTGCACCAGTGGACTAGCCAAAATTTTTAACTGAACGAGCAATCTGAAAGCTCAATAGCTACTTCTCGCAAATTAAAAAATTTAAGAACTAGGTAGCTAGGCTACATATGCAATGAAACATGTGAAAACATCTTAATTAAAAACATCTCTCTAAATCAAAAATCAATTAGATGAATACTTGTTTACTAGAAATAAGCATTGTCATTATATTCCGGTCACAAGTACCTACTTGGGAGCTCGACAAGTTTCAAGTCAGAGCTTCGGTAGAGATGGTCCGCTGAACCTAATCAATCGCTATTGTTTAGATTTCGTTTGAAACCTTTGGCCGACCGTGATCAAACAATAGACTGCAATGGCCATAATTTCCCGCACTACGGGGGAGCTCACTACGACAGACTTCATAACTTCGATAAAGCTGGACCTCCTAAATTAGATCTAGTCATCATTCCTTCAGACACAGTTAGAGACAAGTACAGACTCTTGAAATCAAAGTCGAAATCCTCTTATAATAAGAGACATATCATTTTGCCGATATAACAACGGCACTGAAACAATAGCATGTTGTTGCCGTTGTATTGCCCCAATTTCTACGGCGGTGGACGAGCCCAGGCCGGCGCACAGCCAGGAAGCCACGAAACTATGTGTGAATGTTGAGAACCTCACTGCCAGTGCACTTCCTATATTAGACCCACCACCCTGATAACATTGATGCCATCTCGAGGATGCTCTCATATATCACGCACCGATGAATTATCATAATGGAACCGGAGGTGTGCGATGGCTAGGCAAAACGCCATGGTTTGGCGTGCTCGGCCGTACCACGGCACAAATGATGGTATGAATAGAGGGCAGTGTCGGGTCGAACCTCGGCCTAGACAAGTGAACCCTGGCATCCCTGGACAACCCCAACTTAAAGTCCCCTATAGAAAGTTTATCCAAAATTGTGGTCTCTGTAGGTTGCGGAATACCATTGTGGCATTTTTATTGTAGGGTGTGGAGTGAGTGGGAGCACGGTCAGAGGACCAGGCAGTGCTTGTGTAGATTTGATTCGATTCAAGCCTCCTCATTTCCACCGGAGCCTCAACGGGAGTCATAACAGGCTCCCCTGTTGTGCTCGTCGATCATGGATTTCAGTAGGCTCGTACGCCTCGGTGTGCGAGAACAACAACGTTGTCAACGTTAGAACACAATGAAACTTTCAGTCGTGTCAGTCAAACGCTGGTGCGCACAAGGAAAACGTTTAGACGAAACGGATCTCAGCCTTCACTCATTTAGAACTTCAAGAGTAATATGTATGCATGCCAGTGCGTACATGTAGCATCGTCGACATTGGTACAAGGTTTACGGCTACACGGACAAAGTAAGCTCCGACAGCATTGCAACACAATATTTACAGCTACGCGGTTTAGTTCAGTTATAGTAGAATTCCTTTATTGATTTGGATTTGAGCCTCATTTCCACCGGAGCCTCAACGTGAGTCATGATAGGCTCCTATGTAGGGCGCGCCAGTCTTTGATTCAGATAAGTTCGCACGGCCTCGCGTGCGAAAAATATTAGTCACGTCAAGATGAAGTCGGTACATATTTCAATTGTGGCATATTCGCGTACGAGAGAGTAAAGAGTTAACGCGTATCTTTGTAAAATGTGTTGTTATTTCTGTGCGTAATGGGGTGGAGAGATCACCTCACTTGCACAGGTCTTTGGAGTTTAGACAGCTTCGTATAGTCCGATGTGTTTGCCGAAAGCGAGAAGCTTTATGCGGTAGGTTGGGTCCGTCAGTAGGCTTTGTAGGTTGCACGGGGGATTTAAGAACGCTCGTCGGGCTGCCGCGAGTGCGTTGCAATCCATCAGTAAGTGTTTCACGCTGATAGCCACTTGGTGGCACCAGGGGGCAAGGTGGCGCGTTTGGTCCTACGTCGACATCCATCAGGTGTTCGCGAGTTATCTACGTGTGTCCCGTGCACAAGCGATTGATGAACACTTGGTCTTTTCTGTTGGTGAACTTTGTTTCCCATTCTAAGACTGAGGATTTGACAGAAAGCCTTTTTTGTCCACTCTGTTGCCACATTTCATCCCATCGGGATGTTATATGAGAGTTGATGATAGGGAACCAGTCCCGGTAATATATTCCGAAAAATTGTTATTTATTTATTATTTGCTTCTATGTTCCACCGGAGTCCCAACGCGAAGTTAATGCAGACTCCCCCGTAGGGCGGTCCCGAAAAATTGTTCCTGGTGAGCAGATGCCAGTTTAGCGAGCGAGACAGCAAGTTAGTTTCCTCTTATTCCCGCGTGCCCGGGGATCCAACAGAATTTCACTGCCCGACCAGTCTCGGTCATCACAAAGAGATCGTGCTGCATTTTACGTAGAACTGGATGTTCGTTGTGCAGTGTTTTAAGCTGGGTGAAGACACTCACAGACTGTCTGAGAATACGACGTATTTAGGGAAGAGATGCGTTTTTGCAATAGAGATGGCTAGTTCGAGTGCGCGAAGCTCCGCAGACAACACGGAGGCCTCTAGTGGGAGGGTGGCCGAGAGTGGGGTGTCCCTCGCACACAGCGGCGGCTCCCACTTTGTCTGCGGTTTTGGAGCAGTCAGTGTATATGTGGCGGTGCTCTAAATTTTCTTCCTCGCGTAGTCTTAGGAATTCCTGCCGGTACGCGTTGGTTGGATTGATTGATTTATTTGGGCCTCATCGCGTTGCTTGGAGTAGTTACTTTAAGGTACATTTGCAGGTCTAGGTTGACCGGTGGTGGGTTGATCATATATGTTGGTGTGTTAATTTGAAGGATTCGGTATGCAGATGAAGGCTTAATAGCTTTACGCTTGATGTTAAGCGAGGTCAGCAGGTTGTCCCCACGTAGGGAAAACGGTGGGCATATATTTTTTAGCCGCAAAAAGGCGCTTATCGGATATGTTGGTGATGTGGCCTATTGCGGGGTTGTTATTAGACTTTTAGTCTTAAAATAGTTTTGTAGAAAAAGTTTGTATCACCGGAGCGGAAGTGAAAGTTCGTTAGCGAGCACGTTAAGAGATTCGATTGGGGTGGAGCGGAACGCGCCGGTTGTGATACGCAAAGTATTGTTTGCAATGGTCATGAGAGCGTCGAGAGTATTTTTGGCTGCAGATCCGTAGATAACGGCTCCGTAGGCCATGTGCGATCGTATTATTGCTCTGAACAGCGTCATTCCAGTGTCCATGTCGGGACCAAACTTCTGGGATGTTACCGATTGGATAAGTCCTGTTGACCTTTTGCAGCGAGTCGCCAGGGCTGAGATGTGGGGCCGCCACGTGTGTTTAGGGTGCCACATTAGAGCCAAGAATTTGATCGTTTCTTCGTATGCTAAGGTGTGTTATGCAACGTTAGGGCTGGTTTCAGGTGTAAACCGGGCACAAGGGTAAAGTGCATGCTCTTAGTTTTAGAGGGCAAGAATCATCCTTTGTATAGCGTTGCTTTGCTCGATATTTACGACGTGGGCCAGATACTTCTTTCCCTGTCGGTTTATGTTCATCGGTCTGCCTCCCAGTTGTTTGGAGAACGAATTCATCATGGTGAATGGGTTCATTGAGGGAACAACTTTGTTTGCACCGCTATCTACAAGCGTTATGAGGAAGTGGGCAGAGAATCATGCTGATCATCTCTCCTGGGTGGGAGGGTCAGCCTGGGGAGCGAATCGCGGCCGCAGCCTCTCGTCGCCCGACCTCGTGCTCAGTTATGTATTGCAGGATCTCCCTCTGAATCTTGTTTTGGTGGCAGTCTCCGTATCCCGTAGGGTGGCCGTTTAATTTGCAGTAAAAGCAGTGAGATTCTTCGGAAGGGCACAACAAGGGATCGCGGTCGTCTTGGGAGCACTGTGAGCATGTTTGCTTTCCGTGACAATCCGTATTTCTGGCATTTATAGCATCGCATCTGACGTCTTTCGAAGGGTGTAACCTTGGTTTAGGCGTCAAAGAAAGGTACGTCTATGTAGTTAGGTGGGGCGGGGCAGTTGAATTCAAGCAGAAGGGCCATGGTGGCGTTTCTTTTTGGTTTTGATTTTTAGTGCGATTTTCGCTTTAACTATACATTTTTCGTATTGGACGAGTCCGATGATGAACTCGTCGGCTCCATCATTCGGGAGACCCTCGATGTAAATCAGGCCTGAACTTATGGAAAAAGTTGTGTGTGGTATGATTTTTGCAAGGCTTTTCGCATATTCTGTTTTTGGAGAGTATAGTGTCACTTTGAACTTTTGTGTCTACTTTAATGGTGAAGCTGTCGTCACCGCTGGCGGTGATGTTGAGAATTGGACGGCCAGTCATGGAGCCCAGTTCTTTTCGTAGTTTCTATGGGCAAATATCCGATCTTTCATTGACATCGATTTGACTCGAGCCTCATTTTTACCAGAACTCATTGACATCGAATGTCATTTTCAAATATTCGGGGAATTTATGGCAGTTTTTGAATAGGTTGTGGTCATCAAATCAAATGTATTATCTCCTCAAAGAGTTTCTTTGGTGTTCGGGCGGTATGAGTTACGGCTGGGAGGAGAGCGATGTTATCAGAGAGGTCAGAGGCGGAAGCACACGAACAGGTTACGTGTTCCTTCAGCTCATCAGCTCATCCAGTCGGGTATCCATAGTTGCAAAATGATTCCCGAGTTTAGTGAGGCGTTCACAGACTTCACTGGAGGGCGACGAGCAGTCCTCTGTCTCCAGCTCGGGGAAGCCCATAATTTTTCTTATCTTGCCTAGGACATTCTGCATTCCGATCATATTCGCGTCCAGCTTCGAGAAGCGTTCATTTGCGTCATCGACAACGACCCGAGTCAGGTCTCCTGTCGACGAGGAACTTATGAGGGGTTCGACGCTCTTTTTCGCAGACAAGTTTGAATGTGACGCTCGGGAGGAGCCGTCAGCGCCTCTCCGATAGGGCATGGTCTTGCCCATTGTTTGATCCCCGGCTTCTACCCGGGGTTCTGGGTGAATGAAGGTGGGGGCCTTCTTTACACACAACTTGAAATGTATATAAGAATATTAAATACGTTCCTTAAATTAACTCAAATATAATCTTATAACTAGACTAAGATGAATATTTTTGGTGTACAGTTTTTGTTTTATATAAACAACTCTGGCACTATGGTCAAAATTGGCAATACATGCTATCTAAATGCACAATAGTATCTTCCGAGTGCGCATCATTGAGTTTATTCAAGGGAAAACACGATGAAACCTTAGAAAATAGATGAAATGGTGTGCAGAGAACGCGATGAACTGATGTGTAGGGACGCGTTGAACTGATGTGCAGAGAATGCGTTGAACTGAGGTGTAGCGAGCGCGTTGAACGAAAAGTATATAGCCAGAGCGATGAACTGACGTGCAGAGAGCGCGTTGAACTGACGTGTAGCCAGTGCGATGAACTGGCGTGTAGCGAGGCACTTACCACATTGGGTGTGGTGATCAGTCTCGGCTAGGGCATCTGTGTTCATATCGGTCTGCAATCTGTAACTTATGGAGTATCCTCCTGTTGCCTGGGTAGTGGGGTAGGTGGCTAGTGTTTGTGTAGTGTTTTTTGAGTATGTCCGCTTGGTATTCGTCTAATGGTATGGTGTGGGTGTTGGGTGGAAGGATTGCCTTATGTGCGTCTATGTGGTTCGTGTTTGTGTTGTTGAGGCTCCTAATGAGTCTTCATAGTTTGAATGGTGATGTTCGGAGGTTAGTGTCTGCGCGTACGTCCGGTCATAGGTTAGTCTGTTGCTCCCGGATATCTTCATAAATTTCTGCGTAAAGGATTTGAATCAGAGCGATTCGGTCCTTAGTGGAGGTAAATTCCAAAGTTGGGTTTGCTGCTGCATTTTCGCTTCATGTTGGCCGAGGAGGCTGGATTGAAGCCGCGGACAAACACGGCGGCGGCGGCGGGTATGTGTTGTCTGTCTGCGTGGTCGAGTACTGTGTTCAAGTGTTTCGTGACTGTGTCAGTGGATGTGTATTGGGCGATTCTTGTAGGGTGATTTCAATCGATGTGTATTCATCCCAGTCTGCTCACCTGTAGTTACGAAAAGTGTGAGTGGGAGTGTTGTAGATTGGGTATCGAAGTTGGTAGTTAATGACTATTGGGAGGTGGTAGGATGATATGTCCCGGTGGACCGGCAATTGGCAACATAGCGCGAGATTGGGGGAGCAGAAGTAAGGAGGAGTCGATTGTGCGTTGGGATTGAAAGGTTTACGAGTGTCGGGGTGTCTGCGTTGTTTAGTGTGACGAGTGTGTCTAGCTGATCAACGAGAAAACTGCCCCTCCGGTCACATCTCTGCGAGGACGGGCTTATTGGAATCACCTAGGGCGGAGGTGTTAGTGGTTGTGTTAAGGTAGTCCAGGTGGGGCGTATAGTGAGGCGGACATGAAGTGGATGGAGGGATTTATATGTTGAATAGATTGTACTATTATGCGAATTTGTATGTGTAGTGATTATAGTTCCAGAGTGTGGTCAGGGGGAAGCAGTACGATGGTAAAGCGGTTGTGTTGGTGAAGTCGAGATTTTTATGTACTAGTGTAATGAGTCCACCACCGCCGGACGATTGTGGCGAAGTGTTGTGTGTCCAGAAAACTTTGATATTTTTGAGTGTTGTTTAAATTTTGTTTCCTAGAGTAGGGCGATGTGGATGTGGTGTTAGTGTTTCAGTTCGACTTGTTTTCCACCGATGTTTGTACGGAGTTTGAATGCCATTCCGGTGTCATGCTTTACTCCAAGGATAGTGGTGATGGGGCCGTGGGGCATGGTAGTAATGTCGACTGTGACACGAGAGGGTGTGCGGTGTTCACTGTTCTCTGGTATTTATAATACGAGGGAAAACTTCCTTGCGGATACAATTCTTTTGTCCTGCAGTCGCACTATGAGTAGGACAAGATACATCTCGATTTGATTTGAACCTCATTCCCACACGAACCTCAACGCGGGCCATCGCAGATATCTCTGGAAAGGCTGTAATTTCAACTGAATCAAGTCTACAGAGCAATTCCCTTAAAAAATGCCAGCCGTATGGCTCACCCCATAGTCGTCCAGTTTGGTCAGGGCGCCGGGCCGGTGGACGCTATCAGCAGGGATCATCAGCGGGTCGGTTTCGTTGGTGGAGCCACTCAGGATCATCATCAACCGCTTCCAGTTGGTGCAAGCCACCTATAGAAAAATACAGGTAATTATTTCGATTTTTTTCTAATTAAATCTTAGAATGAGGAGTAGTAGTAGAAGTTGCCTCTGTGTTCTATCGGAGCCTCAACACGAAGTCAACGCACGCTCCCCCGAAGGGCACGCTTAGAACGAGGAAATGGATTACAGTTACATATAGCAAATGTTCAACGTCTCCCGTTTCAATGATAGGTTAAATAGTACAACTTGGGATGGTTGTGGTTGTTATGCTAAACGCAAGCCAATCAACGATCGCACTTGCAGATTAATTGGCGATCATTTAAAAGGTATTAAAATTGCTGTTACCAAGAAATGAACAAAATATTGCTAGTAAAAAAACACATACGATATTGTGAGGAATGCCTTATTACGGACAGTGATTTGTTGAAGCTGTTTCGCAAGGTTCATGTTCACCTTCTAAAGAGAGTTAGTGGTCAGAGTAAGTTTCTGGTCCAGTGGCCATCTGTGCTGGTTTGTGGTCCAGTGACCATCTGTGCTGGTTTGTGGTCCAGTGACCATCTGTGCTGGTTTGTGGTCCAGTGACCATCTGTGCTGGTTTGTGGTCCAGTGACCATCTGTGCTGGTTTGTGGTCCAGTGACCTCTGTGCTGGTTTGTGGTCCAGTGACCATCTGTGTTGGTTTGTGGTAGTCCAGTATTTCAAAGCACTAAGATTAAGCGGGCCCTCACCTTGGGCACGTAGCAATAGAGAGCCTTATGCCTGTCGTCGACTATGAGGTGGCCCACCAAAGAGGTCAAGTCAGCCAGGTGCTTGTAGCCCTGCAGCTCAGAGTCTGCTCGCATGGCCCGGACAGTGAGAGGGGTGGGGACCTGCAAAGGTGACAACCCCCGCTCTCTCGAGTTGCTGGTTGCTGCAGCTGCTGACAGGGGAGCAAGGCAGCCCTGATCGAGGGTTAGGCGCCTCTCATCCATCACTGTGGGCAAAAAATAATTAGTTGCAAGAATGTGAATAGTTTAACTAGGGTCTCTAGCACAGCAGAATTCATGTTCACAAGAGTGGTGAAACGAAAAGAGTTATTAGTGATGCTAGCACAAGGAATACGAGTTAGCTAAATCAAAGAATATGTACTGATGTAGAACACTTCAACATTCCCACCTGAACATTCATTTCCACTCATTATGATCCAATTTATATTCTGTGAGAAAATATGAAATTGAAGTATTCGTTTTGAAATTATCTAAAAACGTTAGAGACAAATATATATAAATATATATAGCTATATAAATATATATATATAAATATATATATATATCAATATATATACATAAATATATAAATATGAATAAATATACATGAATATATAAATAAATATATAAAAATACATATAAATAAAAATACATATAAATATATATATATATATATGTAGCTATATAGCTATATATAGATACATAAATTTATATCTATATATATATATATATATGCTATATATATGCTATATATATATATATAAATTTATATTTATATATATATATATATATAATATAATATATATATGTTTATAGCTATATAGATATATAAATTTACACAGCATGTTTTCCATTCCAATTTTGTTCAATTACGGGTCAGTGGGTTTGAGTTACACCAGATTTTCAATATAGCGGCGGCTTTCAGTCTCCCGAGGTCTGCAGTTGCACGTTCTCTATTTTACTTTTTTACGTATCTCGACTACTGAAATTGTATTCAAACAGCAGTAGTTGGTCCAGATTCTTTGACGTCATCACAAATGCACCAGTACCGATGATAACAGTCTAGTGAGTGAACGAATGTATTAAATCGTATTTGATCAAGGAAAATCGTTAAACGTCATGCAGATGATCGACAGAAGGTGCCTCGCGCCAGGGCTTCCGGCGTTCATACGGCAAAGAGCTTCGCACTCTTAAGGCTTCCCGTGTCGATGTATTTTCCTAAGCGGTAACGCAAATCATGAACACCTAAGTTTCAGACCCAAAACTTACTACAAACAAATTTTTTACCCCGTCTTGTAAGGTGAGAACTGGCCGATAGAAGACATTCATAACAAGATATCGTCCGCCACAGCGGAGCGATCATGTATTCTTGCATTGTTCGCTATTTGTGAAAATAATTTGTATTTGTGGAGATCAAGCCTTAAGGTTTCAGTAAGAATTCTGAAAACCTTTCCGCAGAACGTAGTTTATACCATCGCAACGAAAGGTTGCAATGGTATAAAAAGAACATTACTTTACAAAGCCAGAAGT
>SDVV010010266.1:0-16328 GCA_016164225.1 Gammarus roeselii
ATGTATATTCATATTTTTTAAATTCATATCTATATAATATTTATAGGAATTGCATGGTATAATAGTTTGGCAGTTGCCGGGTTGATGTCTATATTTTTGTGGATGCAGCAGCTTCGTTACGAGAATATACATACCCCATAACGCATTATCGAGTTTTGAACCTGATAAATCGGTGACATCATGTATCCGCATGTTCCAAATGGACCGTTTTCAAGTGACTGTGGCATGTTCGGGTAGTCTTATCTAGAGTTTTTTGTATAGTGAGATTCAGTCGGTTGCCTTCTTCGATATGGATTTATTGTATGTTATTCTATGGTGTTATGTATACATAGTAATGATTGGATAATATATGTTGAATTTGTATTGTTCTGGAATTTTTGATTAGCTATTTCATGCAGTTTTAGCGATTTTAGGATATTCTAGGTTTACGTCATACATGTAGAACATTATTTCGTGCATAATTGGTTGGTTAATGCATCATTTTGATGTTTTTCAGTATTTATCACGTTTTGTTATGAATAAGCCGTGGATACTTTAGTTATGGAAGGTTCGATTTAACCCTGTTTTCTACTCCGTGGGAGAAAAATTCCATTAGATTTGAATATACTATAGCGTAGTCGCGTAGAATTATCCCACATCATATAATGTGGGTTTCAGTGTATGTTGCTCGCATGTCTTGCTAGCTTATTCACGTTAGTTGTTTGGTAGGTTCCATGCAGTTTATTTTTCGTTCATCATGGTTTTTAACATACTTTTTTGGGTATGGTAGAGAATTGTTCGTGTTATTTTATTAAACTCGAGCGTTTTAGCATATTTTCATTCAGTTTTGTATGTTCTATATAAAGTTTCCATCTTCATGCACAGTATTGGATAATATTCTCCGACAACAATATGAATATTAGGAAAAATTACGTTTGTATCTGCAAGGTAGAACATTATTTCAGGTGTAATTTATCTAGATAGTGTATCTTTTTAGCGTTATATGTATATATTTTACGTCTTGTTACACACATTGACGTTGATTTAATAGCTATAGAAGATTATATTTGTTTCAAGCTTGATCTTGTTCGTTTATTGTATATTTAGTGCAGGAACATACTTCAATGTTAGGCAGAAGTTAGAAGAGTCCCCTAGACAAAAGCTTGTTGTGTTTTTGTTTATTTGTATAAATAGTCTAATTTACTATGATGGATACCTTTGTATATTACATTTCTTCATGTTTATTATGACAGAGTGGAGAATTACGTAGTTATTTTATAATTGTTGCCAACAAAAGATTTTTCCTCTTAAATCATAGGAATATATGGTCATGAGGTATAAATTCGTGATTTTGTAAGTTTATGTGAATGACCGCCTTGAGTTCCATGGGTTTGTTAAAGAGGTTATACGATAAGCTGACGGTTTTTGCAGTGCTTAACTTTGGTCGACAGCAAACAGATGCCCAGATTTTTTTGGGTCACACTCTTTGTGACTCAAGTCAGGCCATTCATGACAACTGTACCTGCATATGGATTCTTGGTTATGTCCAGGATGTGACTTTGCTCGAAGCTGTTCAGAGATAATGGACTAAACAGATGCCTGGTTTGTCTAAGGTATTGTACCATGACTGGCTGTCGCAAATAAATTTGTTTGGTATCAGGGGTAGCTTTCCGAGATGTGGCCTAATAAAGCATAGTAGAGTTCGTGTTATGACACAGTGGACTTTGATTTGTCCTACTATACATATCATATCATCTCAGATTGAACTAGTATCGTTTTTTTTTTACTTATAACGCATTAACTCGGTATTTGTTTTACTGTGAGATATTTTTCGGCATGGTTTTAATGTTCGTATATGATCTTATTCCTATTTCAATTCACCTCAGGAGTTCAAGTACAGGATTATTTCCCTTCTATCTATTACACGATCGGTAATTTACATCGGCATCATGTATTGATTTGTTCATATTCCCTCCATATTGGTGTAGGATTCATCATATGGGATATGGTAGGATACACCGTATATCATACACAATCAATGTTGCTTAGATCATAGTAGAGAAACTTACTTAGCTATTTTATTTGTTCTCATACGTTTTGAACAGTTATCATAGGAATATAACTTTATTATGTATACATTCTCCTAATTTGATGCAGTGTTGGTTGTGATTTCAATTAATTGGATGTAATGGAGCAAAATATTTGTATGTTTTGACTCCTGATGTTTGATCTGAGGTACTGTTTTGTGTTGTCCTGGAGAATTAGTTCACCGGTTTTGTAAAGAGTGTTTGTCTTAAAATACTCCATTGGTTTATTGTAGAATCAGATTTTATATTTCGGTCGCAAGCCTTCGCTAGATGCTTATTCTCCCATGCCTTACTTCTATAAACATACGTTAACCGTTTGTAGTTTGTACAGTAAAAATAGTTGCTTGATCCAGGTTTTGTCTAGAGATTTTGTTGAGATTAAGAATATCTGTCTTATTCGAGCATTCACTATATCGACTGCATTTTTCACTATAGGTTTACGATGTAGGGGGCCGTAAACCTTAGCCATCCTAACCTAACCTAATCTAACCTAGTATTACCTATTTTTCCAGTTATCATACTTATTTTAGGTATTTATTCTTTGATTTAGGTTTTGATCATATAAAACTACTACCCTTGGCTCTTTAGTTTCTACCAATTTTTCAGCAGTGTACATTCCTATATGTATATTTGATTTTTTTCTTTTACTTGTTACAACTACGTAATATCGATTACTTTCAAGTAATGTTATGTTATGGTTAGTCAATAACTGTAGACTTCAAACGATTTTGTATGCTTATTCGCTTACATCAGTGTCGGTTTTACTTTTTGAAGTGCTGACAATCAATTTACACGTATTTCTGATCTATATGCTACATTTTTTATTTGGTTAGTAAGTTATATGTTTGGTGTTGTCAGAAGATTTTTTTTTCGTTGTGATGATGGATTTCTTGCTCGATTTAAGAGATGATCAGATTATTGTCATGTTATGTTGAGTATTGTCTATGATAGGTTATTGGTCTAAGCTCACTTAATTTGATTTTCCTTTCGTTTCCGTGTATTATGACGAACTTTCACAACATCCACTCTAACATTTCACTATATATCTGTGATGTAACGACCACAGTCAACAATATATAGAATATAAATCACACCCAAGGTGCATAATTAGGGCTCTACATATCAATGTACGACATCAATGACAACAAAAATCACTGACTATAAAAAGTTTCCGTGCACTTTCAGTTACGTTACTTCCTAATCAAACCAACCTCATCAATAATTATGTATTATTATTCAAGTTTGATGGTTTTATACGATATTTAATCAGTATTTAATGAGATAAGCAAATCAAATCACTCCACATGGTTCTATTTTACATATATTTTTTATTTAATCACACACCGTGTGGGCATCTACAGTGTTTATGCCGGCTCGCGTGCCGGCACATGTGCCGGCATAATACATATATACAGAGTCGATGACGGCACATGTGCCGGCACAATGCATACAACCAGGATCGTTGCTCGCACTGTGCCAGCACTGTGCCGGCACTGTACAGGCACCATGAAGGCATATACAGGGTCGAAGCCGGCACTGTGCCGGCACCATGTCGGCTTATACACACATTGGTTCGTATATGTAGGCTCGATTAACATCTGTAGCATTTTACCGTTGATCTGTGATTTCCATTAAAACTAAGGCTCCTGCTATTGTTACAAAAATATTTATAGTGGATCTGTTTCACGTGATTTTAGGTTTAAAGATCCAGTCAATCCAATCTAACCAACACAACAAATAATTAAGTATTCATTCTACACGTTTTTTTCATGACTATATATGGTATTTATTCATTAATTTATGCCATATACATAGCAAATCACTCCACTTTGCTCTATATTTTTTTCACATATCTTCTTTAATATCAAACCATATAGACACATACACACTTTTGTATGCACATACAGGGTTGGTATCGGCATCATGTACAGACCTAAATACTTAACTTTGTTCAGGGCAGAGTAGAGAAGATAAAAAAATTATTGATGCACTCAGCTGTTAACATGAGATACTGACCTTGTATTTTCACCAGTCACAGTACAAAATATTTATCATTTGTAACAATTTGCTGTAGATTTATGGTGTAAGACCCCACGCCAACATCGTCATGTGTAGCATTTTGCTATGAGTCTGCATTTTTCAAACGTTTGTGTGTGTGTGTGTGTGTTTACCTATATGTTATGCACACCAAACTAACCTAACCTATCTGAAGCAAAAACTATGTATTTATATTCAACTCCTCATGCTTATGTGAGATATTATTTCAGTGATTTATGTTTTATTCATATCAAACCACTCCTCCTGGCTCTACATTTCGATCTACCTTCAGCAGTTTAAATACATTTTTCTATTTCTTGATTGAGCAAATTTCATCCATCTTCATATGTAAATTGCGTCTTTTCTTTGAATGGAATTGGTAACTCATATTATTTTGTTTTTCGTGGGACATATGTATCAGCGTTGTTCGTGACCTCCCATGTATTGCTTTCGAACTCGGAATTTGTCATAAGGAGAATGTATTATTTCAATTTTTCTGGTCGGTTGGCTCGAGGGTGATATAAGATGATGGATACCCTTGTTTTAGCTTTCACTGGTCAACCTAAGCAAGAATTATGTGGTATCGTTCGAGATTTTTTCGTGCTCACGTATGAAATTCAGTCATTGATTAATGATTTATTTATATAAATCAATTTGATCTATCAGTTTGATCTATCATTTGCAGTTTTATTACACTCTTCCAATTTTGATTCAGCAAAGGTGTCCATTTTAACGTGGATTGTTTGAATGTTATAGGTAATTCATATTATTTGGAATTTGACACAAAGTTTACATCACTTTCACTTTTAGTCGCATTCAACCCAACCTAACCTAACCTATCTTAATTATGCTTTGTGTGTTATTTCGTTATTGATTTATACCTAATACATATGAATCTCTCCACCCGGTTCTGCATATCACATACAACTAGTGTTTTTTTATTTAGTGGTCACTCTCTACCATATTATTTGGCAAAAATCAACAACTTTAAACGTAGTCTATTCGATTGTTACAGGGTAATAATGGAACCCTGTATATGCATACATGGCACCGGCCAATGCCGGCATCGACCCTGTATATATGTATTGTGCCGGCACATGTGACGGCACAGGTGCCGTCAACGACCCTATGTATATCCATTGTGCTGGCACATGTGCCGGCACTGTGCTGGCACGTGTGCCGGCATAAACCCTGTATATGCCAACATGGTGTGTGATAATATAAAATATAACTATGTGGAGTGATTTTATTTGCAAAACACATTAGATAATAATTAAATATCGTACATACCCATCAAACTTGAATAATAATACATAATTATTGGTGAGGTTGGTTAGATTAGGTATTAACGTATCTGGCAGTTTATGACAACCATTCTGTATTATTTTCTTTTTATTGACATCGATACACGAAATTCAAGTTAAGTAAGTTAAGACCAAAACTCTATATTACATAATACACAACATAACATGACAAAAGACTCATCATCTCTCAAATCGAGCAATAAATACATATTTACAACAAAAAATCTTATTCCAACATTACCACTAAACATAAAACTTACTAGCCAAATAAAAAATGTAGCATATAGATCATAAATACGTGTAAATTTATTGCCGACGCTCATACAAGTAAAACCGACACTGATGTATGCGAATAGCATACATAATCGTTTAAAGTCTACAGTTAACATAATATTTTGTGAAATTAATCGATATTACTGGGGTTGTAGCAAGTAAAGTAAAAAAATACTAGATATATATAGGGACATAAACTGCTAAAAATTGGTAAAACTAAAGAGCCAAGTGGAGAGGTTTGATATGAGTAGAGCTTTAATCAAAGATTAAAAACCTATCATTCGTATGATAACTAGAAAAATATGTAGGACTAGGCAAGATTAGGTCAGGTTAGGTTAGGAAGGCTCAGGTTTACGACTCCCTACATCACACACCTACAGTGAAAAATACTACAGTGGATATAGTGAATGCTTGAATGAGTTAAATTTTCTTATTTACAACGAAATCTCATAATAACACCTGAATCAAGCAACTACTTTAACTGTTCAAAATAAAAACGGTTAACATATATTTATAAAAGGAAGACATGTGGGAATAAGCATCTAGTGAAGGCATGCGAACGAATTTTATAATTAAGATCTACAATAATCTAATGGAGAATTATAACACACTCTATACGAAACCGGTAGACTAGTTCGCCATGACAACTCAAAACAGTACCCCAGATCCAACACTAGGGGTGAAAAGATACCAATATTTTGTGCCACTACATTCAATTAATTGAAATTTCACCCAACACAACATCAAATTAGGAAATTTAATACCTTAAAAAGTTATATTTCTATGATAACCGTTCAAAACTTATACCAACAAATAAATAGCTAAGTAAGTTTCTCTACTATGTCTAAGCAAGTTTGATTATGTATGATTTACGGTGTGTCCTACCATACCCCAGATGATGAATCCTACATCAATATGGAAGGTATATGGTCAATCAATGCATGATGCCGATGTACATTACTGATCTCGTAATAGATAAAAGTGAAATAATCCTGTACTCGAACTCCTGAGGTGAATTGGAATAGGATTAAGATCATATACTAACATAAAAACCATACCGTAACTTGTCTGACAGTAAAACAAATACCGAGTTCATGCGTGATAAAGCAAACAAAATATCACGATAACCGTGGAATCTGAAAAATTCATAAGCCTTACTAAGATATAATATCTATAGAAGGACAAATCAAAGCCCACTGTGTCATAACAACGAACTCTACAGAACTTTATTAGGTCATATCTTGGCAAGCTACCTCTGATATTACACAAATTTATTTGCGACAGCCAGTAATCGTACAATACCTCCGACAAACCATGCCTCTGTTTAGTCCATCATCTCTGAACAGCTTCGAACAAAGTCACATCCTTGACGCAACCAAGAATCCATAGACAGGTCCAGTTGTCAAGAATGAGATTGACATGAGTCAGAAAGAGTGTGGCCCAAAAAAAATCTAGGCATCGGTTATCTGTTGACCTAAGTAAATCACTACAAAGACCATCAGCGTATCTTATAACCTCTCCAACAAACCCATGGAACACAAGGCGGACATCCTCCTAAACTTACAAAATCAAGTTAAACTTGGACAAACTCCAAATGACTAGCAATCCATCCAGTAAATCGTCTCCTAAAACGCTAAGGACTCCTGTTAGTGTTTGTTGACGAAATTCCACATGGATGTAGTACAAATTTACACCTCCTGAACATATATTCTTATGACTTCCGTGGAAGAATCATATAATAATTCCATAATAACAACGGAATTCTCTACTCTGACCTAATTAAAATAGAAAAATGTAATATAGGAGGGTATCCATCATAGAAAATTTGTCTACTTACACAAATAAACACGAACGCAACAAGTTTTTGCCTAGGGGGCTTCTCTAACTCCTCCTAAACATTGAAATATGTTCTTACACTATATAGACAATAAAATAACAACAAGATCAAGCTTGTAACAAATCTAATCTTCTTTAGCTATGATATCTATGTCAATCTTTGGAACCAGACGCAAAAATATACATAAAACACTAGGAATATACACCATCAACCTAAATTACACCTGAACTAATGTTCTACCTTGTGCAGATACAAACGTAATATATCCTAATAATCCTATAATTGTTTAAAAAAAATATCAAATTATTGCATAGAAGATACAAACTCTACAAAGTACATACAAAACTGAATAAAAGTATACTAAAACGCTCGAGTTGTATTAAAATAACACGATAAATTCTCTACCATACCCAAAAATTATAAAAACCATGATTTACGAGAAAAAAAACACTAGCAAGTAACCTACCAAACATCTAACGTGAATAAGCTAACAATACATGCTAGCACAATATACACTGAAACCCACAGTAGATGATGTGGAATACTTCTACGCGACGATGCTATAGTATATACCAATCTGATGGAAATTTTCTCCAACGAAATCCAAAACAGGGTTATATCAAATCTTCTTCAACTAAAGTATCCACGGCTTTCTCGTAACATAACGTGATATATACCAGAAAACATCAAATGATGCAATAAGAATGATGCAATAAGATAAGACTACCCGAACATGCCACAGTCGCTTGATAACGGTACATTTGGAACATGCGGATACATGATGTCACCGATATATCAGGTTCAAATCTAGATAGTGCGTTAGGGGGTATACAGATTCTCGTAACATAGCTGTTGCATCCACAGCAATATATACGTCAACCTGCCAACTGCCAAACTATAATCACAAGCTATTCCTATAGATATTATATACAAATGAATTGAACAGATGGCAAAACACAAAATGTTGCTCAAATTCAATCATCAGGCTGGTGCCAAACGCACGATAAGCCTGCAAAGAAAGTTATAAAACATATCTACCATAATATTCCTATGAACAAATAATCAATCAAGAGATAAACCCCCCCAAAAATGTAAATCCAAGCCCTAGGCAACCACCAAGCAGCCAACGAATGAGTCAATTATACCCTAATACTATAAGTATACAAACATAATATACACAAAATATCGAGTATCATTAAACCGGGCAAAATATATAAGGATACAGGCACTCAAAACATAGAAGTAATGGCAAATCAACCATGGAAAAAATACTGATAACAAGATTAAGAACATCTAGGAGCAGCCTCACCTGCCAAAATTCCAGAGGCGTATTGAACTTTTTTGTCTGGGGGACTCTCTAGACCAATTCCTTCCAATTTTAAAGATGTATAACTAAGAATATTCCTATCAGCAACGAAAAAAATATATATAAAATGAACAAACAATAGGTGATCAAGCAGTCCGAAGAAAGCCATATATTTATGGGTGCCCCTGTTGATACGAGCAGTAAAGATGCTTGACACGGGTGTGCATAAAGACGATACATCCATATACACATAAATGCGCCCGTACCACATACATCTAGTAAATGATACGTGTGGAATTTGCACGTAAATAATTAAATTCAAAGAAAACAAGAAAATACATGACATACAAATAATGCCAACCTATTCCAGGCACTTTCCTCATACCCAAAATAGTTAATTACTACAAGGCCATGCATGAATTATTAATATCATAACCTCTATCTCCCAGCATTAAATATAAATAGTACTCGTCTATACTGCATGCTGCGAGGACTCCCGGTCGCAGAAATTGCCCAGCGTAAATTTAAGTATAACAACCAGACCAATCCTGAAAGTGGTCCCCTTTCTTCATGGCCTGAGGTTCAGATCGAGCAGCCCGGAGAAAGCCTTTTCACTGTCTGAAGAACGTATCACAATAATGGACAATGTTATATCATTTACGTTAACACATTCAATGCATTATATCATTTATGTTAACACAGTCAGTGTAGTTTACGTTAAGCCAATCACAATTTCCATTTGGATGTCACAAATTTATCAAACTTATAAATCCACATCCTAAATAATCCAACACACTGACACACGTCCTTATGTCAGACGACCTAATCTCACCAATCCAAAGGACCACTGAACTGCATTCTGCTCAGTCGTTTTGTTGTTTATACCAGGCGTTTTACCGGAAGGAGCCTGCCCTATGTCATTGACCGGCATATGCTCCTGGGCATATGCGCTAACCGCCGTGGCCGAGTGGTTAGCGTTTCCGACTGCAGTGTCAGCCTCTGGTGCTGCATGTCGCGAGTTCGAGCCTCGACAGGAGCACGGCGGTCTTGTGGCGGGGAGATTGGGCGCCTCCCTCCTCTGTGTCTGCCTAACTTAGCCACCCTCCTAACTAGGGGGAAACGGCTGTATGTCTATACATACATGTCTATACATGGATAACCGGAATACCTCTTTGCAAAATTTGTTTTATCCAGCAACTCAATTCTCCGCTCACTGACTCAAAGTGAAGAGGTTGCACTTCTAATACTCCAAAGGTGTCCCGTCAATACCTGCAAATACTACAATCAAAATAATAAATCTTGATTAACACATGCTTAATATAGGGATATTTACTAATTACTTATATTACTACAAACTTCTTCTTGATGACCCAACGGCTGGAATGGACCACCTGGCTCAGGGCCAGTCGTCTTCATAGCAGTCAAAGCACCATATTTAACTTGTTATTTTCTTTCCTTTCTGTGTGATGACCGAACTAATCTCTTTGAAAACACATACTTCTGCCACTCCCGGCATATGTGTTTTATGGCTAGCTACATACATCATTTCCGTCCACATTCGTCGACTTCATATCAATACCCCCCCTTCCGCTGATTTCTTCACTACAATACAGGGGGAGGAATTTCCCTCTAAAGGTCACATATACATCATACACAGCCCATTACCTTCCGCACGCTTGCGTACTGTTTTGTTCCTTCTCTTGCGTTGGTCGAAGTACGCTTGGCTACATCGAAGTACGCTTGGCTACATCGTGATACAAATCAAAGGATCTAAACCTTTACCAATCCATATACGTCTGGATGGGAAAGGCCTTTCACAGCCTATGTTACCTCTGATATTTTGACATGTTCCCATGTTCACTCCGTCAATAATCGTTACGGTAAAATGCAGATACCCTTGACAAATTTGCTTTATCAAATTTCCCGTATCACGACGCATCTTGTCAAAATGCAGGCAATTTGCAGTGCCCTTTCAGATCAACGACTGCAGGTGCATTTTTTACTGTCTCCGCTTCGCTTTGATTACGGCATTTTAGAAATGATTAATCAGTACGGAAATTGACAGATGTCGTCGGTTTTTCCCCAGTAATGTTTCGTTTAGAATATTTACCAGTACGAAAAGTCACAAACTCGATCGATGCCAGGGTTTCCCCGATAATATTTCGTTCGCCTTCTTTCACCGGTGCCTTAATAGTCCATATACTCATGACACCCGGTGTCCACACATATGTGTATTCATATTATTAGATTTTTTTTACTCCACACGAACACAAAAGAGGGAGGAATTTCCTTAGAAAGGTCATATGTACATCCTGCGCATCCCATTTTTTTCCCCACGCTAGTGTACTGCCTCCTTCCTTCTTATTGTTTTTTCTATGAAGCGTTTGGTTCTCGAGGGAAGATAGGCTACATCCTGAAACTAATCGAGTGACCATAAACAATCCACTCCATGTATGTCTGTGTGAGAAAACCCTTGCATAGCTTACGTTACATCGGACGTTTTGACATGTTTCCATTTTTATTCCGTCAATATTTGGTACGGCAAACGCTAGTACCCTTGCCCAATTTTCTATAGCAAATTTTCCGTTTCATGACGCATCTTATCGAAATGCAGCCAAATAGCACTGCTATTTCAGATCAACGGCTGCAGATGCAACTTTTACTGTCCTTGCTTCACTTATTTTACGGCGTTTCGATCATTGCTATACGGAAGTTTCCGGATTTTGATCAGTATTTCCCCAGCGTTCACAAAGGTGCGTACTCATGTTTTGGGTCAGCGTCTTGCACGCGTATGTACATTGAAATTTACAATTTTCTCATAACTCAAGCTACGTTCATACATGGTATGGCCCTACGTGTTCTTACATGCCAGTTTCCGTAGCTCAACATACTCGAATGCCTAAATTTGCTGTAACTTACATTATCTACATTTGGAAAGTTTGGAGGACTGGCCTCCGTTCATATGTGTAGTATTATTATGTTTTCGTTAGTCGTCTTTCCTTTTTCCCTTTTATAGTCACTCTGCAGTGTATTTTACCGACGCCTCAGGTTATATCTGATTGCAGTTTGTTGCCCTTGTTTGCTGCTCCCCTGGCTGTTCTGCTTCATTCCCTTCGTTAGTTGGGCCGTCGTCCAGTGTGTCCGTATCTTCTTCGTTTTGTTGTAGAGGAAAAGGGTCGTTTCTGATTTGAGCGTACTTGTATCGATGAAACTGCACATATTGCTCTAGGGACTTCTTGTACTGATGCCTAATGCGCTCGTTGGTTCGCGTTAATTCCAGGACGCTGTATGGTTGGGTATATTTCGGAGGCCATTGGCTGTTATGATCTGCATCCTTCCTCGCATTCCTTAAGAACACTAACATCCCCGATTCCAACTTTTTGCTATTGACGAATTTTTCTTGCCTTTGGGCAATCCTTGTGTGCGCCTGCTTGATTAGTCCTCTGACCATCTTGAACGCCGAATAGATGCGCGCCGTTATTTCTCTTGCGTAATTCTCCCCCATGGTATAATCGATCCTTGGAGGGGTATGGGTAAACAAGTTGCTGAATGGCATGTAAGCGCCGCAGCCAAAGAATTGGTACAAGGTGTGTTATCTACCACCGTGAGATATGCGGTATTTATGGCCAGTATGGCGTATGGGAGATTCTTCTCTTTTGGCATTTGGTCGTCCGAAGCTATTTGCGATAGAATGTTGTTCAGGGTGCGATGTACCACTTCAAAAGCTCCGTTTCCTTGAGGGTTAAATGCTGGCGTGGTTCGACTTATGGTTCCGAGTCTCATGCACACATGCTGAAAAAGTGCGGATGTCACCTCGGTCTCTCGGTCTGAAAGCAAGTTTTCGATTTCCCCGTATGTGGTCACGAATTCCAAGAACCTTTCTGTCACTTCCTGCGTTGATTTACTGCGTAGGGGATACGTCACAAGATATTTCGTTAGGGGACCTACCATCATCAAAACATAGCAGTCCCCCTCGTGACTTACTGGAAGCTTTGTCAGGTCAACACCCACGCGTTCCAAAAGTCTTGTTATTTCGTGGAATCCACCCATCGGTGGGATGATCCAGCCGTGAGGCATGCGTCGCTAACATACCAAACATGTTTTTATATATTCGTTTATATCAGCGATAATCTACAGCCAGTAATATTGACCGCATGCGCGTTTCCATATGCGCAGGTTACCTTGATGTCCTCTTATCTCGGAGTCATGACCAATGGTTGTGGCATATTTCTTTAGAGACGCGGGCATGACGATTTTTCCGTATGTTCTGTGCGGTTTCCTCGAGACCACTCGTTTTTTGAGTAAATTTTCTTCAACAAAGAAAATCTGAATGTTTGCTTATTTGGGGACATCTTCGTTTACTTCCCCGCCTAGAAACCTTCGAATTGAACCCCACGTATTGTCTTGATCTGGTTCGGCGATAACGTTGTCTTTTGTTAGCTTTTTCTAAGCTGTGGTGATGCTGACTTCTTCGGCTTCGACTTCTTCGGTGGTGACAAAAAGTTCCTCGCTTTCTCCGCTGTTATCCTCTTCCGGGTATGGGGTTCCTGGATAGAGCGTCAGGTACATGGTGTAAGCGGCCCTCCTTGTATTTCATCTCATAATCGTATTGACTTAGGCACAAGGCCCACCGTGCCAGATGATTATTGTCACTGTTCTAATGTTGTAGAAGTCTTCATAGGGCGTGTGATCCGTTATCACCTTGAACTTACGTTCGGCCAAGTATGGATGAAAGTGTCTCACGCTGTCAACCACCGCGAGCGCTTCTAATTCGGCGACTGCATACCTCCCTTCTGCGCCTTTTAGCTTGCGTGAGTAATACGCTACCGGGAACTCGACTCCGTCATGCTTTTGATTGAGGACAGCTGCAATGACCACCTGTGATGCGTCTGTATGCAATAAGAAGTCCTTGGTGTAGTCTGGAGCATCGAAACACTGGGACATTAGTCATTTCATCCATTTGTGTTAAAAAAGCTTTCGCCTGGTATTCTGTCCACACGAACTTGATATTTTTTGGCCATGCGGGTTAATGGGGCTGCTGTTTCCGATAAATTTGGAATACACCGGCCGTAGAACCCTACCATTCCTAAAATAGCTTGATTTTCCTTGCAGTAGTGGGTCTAGGGTATTTTTGCATGGACTCGATGTTGGTTTTGGTTAGCCGGGCTGGGTCTCGATCAATTATGTGCCCTAGAAATGTTACTTGGACTCTAAGGAAAACATATTTTTTCAATCCGATTTTTATTCCTGCATGTTGAAAGTCCTTCAAAATCTCCTCTAAGCGTTTGAGGTGTTCCTCCACAGTCTCCGCGTACATGTATATGTCGTCTTGAAAGGCCATCGCGTAGTTCCCCAGAGCATGATGTTGCTTCAAGATGGCGCACGCCGTCCTTTGGTTTTCAAAGCCGCTTTCCGACGCTCCCATCGCCATTCGTAGGTCCTCGTAATGACCCGACTCGGCTTCGAACGCGGTGTACTTGCGGCTCTCTTTGCTCAATGGGACTTGGTGGAATGCTGACGCAATATCGATTATGTTTTAAATATTGTGTCTTCCCATTTGCTCCACTGAGTTTATTATGTTAGGAATAGTGAATTTTTCCTTGACTGAAACAGCATTCAAACGGCGATAATCGATTACGATCCTTGCCGAGCAGTCCGGTTTCTTTACAATCATCACGGGAGCACTCCCGGGTGACGTTTATTCCTGGATTATTCCGGCTTTAATCATTTTCGCGACATATTCTTTGAACATTTGATTATGCGCGAATGGCAAGCGCAATTGCTTCACGTTTATCGGGGTCTCGTTCGTTACTCGGATGTGGTGCTTGTAGTCGACTAGATGCCCGATATCTGTGTCCGAAGCTTCAACTAGTCGTCGGTGTTCGGGTTTAGATTTCTAACATCAGCGTTGTCGATTCACATGGCGATGGCGGCGTCTTTGTCGTCTTCTTCTTTGGAGTGTTCCCCGATATTCTCGCTATCGTTGCAGAAAAGAACAGTTTGGTCTTCCTCTTCCGCGTGGAGTTTGTGTATCCTTGACATCCTGGCCCTTCCTCGCGATGTATGTGGACGATCGTCGAAGTTGGCATATACTTTGTGCACGCAATGATCCTTGACCACTCCTACCATACTCGCCGCAGCTCCGTCGTATCTCGTGAATAGCACTGCTACAACCGTCTGTCCTTCCGAGGAAGCGGGGGTTGGCAATCGAATAACCATTGCAGTGCCAGGGGGCACGTGCATGTCGATGGGCACTCTACCGATGAACTCGGTGATTGGTCACTTGCTGATGGCCATTGTACTTTCGGCATCAACTTTTTGTTTGTGAAGGGATGCACTGATAAGGCAGGCGGGCGTCGCAAAGGGACAGAAGGGGGGCAGACGGGTGGGTAGGGGGGGCTTTTGGCTCCCGTCTTTCGAATGTATTAGGGATATTTCGTGGGAATGTACATTTATATTTTCATTGTTCATTAAAGTTTTATTGTATTTATATTCGTGATGTGAAGTCGACGAAAGTGGACGGAAGTTGTGTAAATAGCTAGCCATATAAACATATGCCGGGAGCGGCAAAGGAATATGTTTCCAATGAGATCGGTTTGAGCATCACCCACAAAGGACAGGAAATAGCAAGTTAGATAGGGTGCCTTGACAGATTTGAAGACGGCAGGCACCGAGCCTGGTGGTAAATTCCGGCTTTTGGGTCATCAAGAAGCAGTATGTAGTTGGATAAGTAATTGGCTAATATCCCTATATCATGCATGTGGTAATAGAGATTTAGTATTTTGATTGTAGTATTTGCACGTATTGATGGGACACCTTTGGGGTATTTAAAAAATATTTAGTCTGACTCCTACATGCGCAATCTTTTCACTTTGAGTCAGTGGAAAGAGGATTGAGTTGCTGGATGAAATTACATTTGCAAAGAGGGATTCCGGTAATCCATGCCCAGGAGCATATGCCGGTTAAGGACGTAGGGCAGGCTCCTTTCTGCGAAACGTGCGGTATAAACAACACAGCGACTGGGCAGAATGCAGTTCAGTGGTCCTATGGAGTTGGTGAGATTAGGTCCTCCGACATACGGGCGTATGTCAGAGTGTTGGAATATTTAGGGTGTGGATTTATTAAGTCTGATAAATTTGTGATGTCCAAATAGAAATTGTGTCCCTCTTATTATGATTGGTTGAACGTAAACTACATTGGCTGTGTTAACATACATGATATAATACATTGAATGTGTTAACGTAAATGATATAACGTTGCCCATTACCGTAATATGCCCTTCAGGCAATCGAAGGGTTTTCTCCGGGCTGCTCGATTTGAACCTCAGGCCAGGAAAAAAGGGGACCACCTCCAAGATTGGTCTGGCCGTTATACTTGAATTGCTTCTAGGCAATTTCTGCAACCGAGAGTCCTCGCAGCATGCAGTATAGATGAGTACCATAAATATGTAATGCTGGGAGATAAATCTGGTGACATTAGTAATTCATGCATGGCCTTGTAGTAAT
>SDVV010010267.1:0-16327 GCA_016164225.1 Gammarus roeselii
ATATCCGTTTAGTTTTGCAATGCAGCTTGTATTACAAAAATATTTAATTTTAAACTTATAATTTCCAGAAGGAGAATCATACGTCACTTAACGGTGAAATATTGATTGGTTTCCGTAGTGTCTTCGTAACAGTTGGAGCAACGGTACGTCTGACTATTTAAAGCTGCTACCTTCTTGTGTTGTTTTCACTTTATCCTTTACGGATTTTCGATCATCTAGATAATCGGGAATATGATTACACATTTTCTTCGGAATAAATACTGTATCTGTCATTCATCAACCAGGAGGGAAGAATTTGGTTTCGTAACCATTCAAGATTAAAGAATCCCTCCTCGCGCTTGTGATAATAACCGCGATTCTAGAATTGCATCACAATATTGGATGAATGATATACTACTCATAACAGCACAATTTGCTCCCAACTGGACATCCGTCTGTCCAGTAACTTACGATACAGCAAATCTTGAAATGTAAATAATGTCAGCGCAAACAGTTATTCTTTGTTCCACCCAACTTCAATAAGAGCTGAGTTTGCTCATCTCTGACCAATTTCTTGCCCCGCAATATCTCCCGAGGCACTTTCTTTGGAAGAGCTGATCTCCTTCCGCAAACGAGACTAGAGCTGCCACCGCTCGCTATCATTATCGTGGCGGCCACCCGAGACGGATGGCGAGCCTAGTCAAAGAAATGGCGCTGAACAAAATTGAACCGGCAGTTTGGAGCCTCGAGCTGTTGAGCACCACAACTTTGGTGTTGATCAATTTTACATTGGGAAGATTGCGGCGACAGGATTTGCCCACTTGCCTGTTTCAAAGGACTTCTGCAATGCTAATCAGGAGGATGTGTCCGAGAAAGCCTGAACCTTGTCTTGAAATTTGGGAATAATGGAGTCTAATCCATGAGGTTTAAGACTTGAGGCGAAAGGTAGAGGACTGCATGTAATCCATTATATATTTTCACAAAGTGTGTCAATTCACTAACGTAAAAAACAAAGAGAAGGTGACGACGTGACTATTATGATTTTTTTTGTCGACAAAAGTACACGAAGCGAGATAATTTGTTAGATTTGATTTGGGCCTCATTTCCACCAGAGCCTCAAAGTGAGTCATAATAGGCTTCCCCGTAGTGCACGTTATATAATTTGTTAGAATACCTAGGTTTTGCACATTGTTGTGACTCAATTCAATGTTTCACTAATGTATTTCCGAGCATTCACATTCTTACTGTGAAATTCTATTTGGTTTTATCAGAAGGCAGCTTACGCTTTGAGGTTTACACATCTGCGATTTTCCAGAACACATGCATGTAATACATTCACCTTATGGTCTTCGAAATTAAGCTTTAAATCAACCCAACTCTGTGAACTATTCTATTTGCCTTCGTAACAGTCGAGCAAGTCGACAACTGTGATGCTTCTTTCTGTTACGTACGATCATTAACGCATAAGCTGTTGAGGAGGTCGGATAGTAGTAGCTCTGTCCAAATTTTAAACTCTTCCCTACTACGACTTAACTAATGGATTTGGGATATTGATCGTGAACTTTACAGTGAATTTATATCACACATGTTCATGAGCTGAAAATCGTTCACGCCCAGCCCTCGACATTTCATGCTCGAAATAGCGATGAAAATTAAATCTCCACGGAGCGCTGCGTCTGGTTATTCAACTCGCACATGGGCCATACCACGTCAAAATCTATGAATAATTGACTATTCCTTGGCATGGAGACGAGCTGACGATCAGCCAGTCGGAAGTACGGCAGTTGGGAGGAAACTAGCCGCGCCTAAAGTGTTCCCGACTAAAGTGTTCCCGACTAATGTTTTTCCCGATTGGCGTCTTCCCGACTGTCATCTTTCGGACTGTTGTCTTCCCGACTGTCATCTTTCGGACTGTTGTCTTCCCGAGTAGTGTCTTCCCGACTTGTGTCTTCCCGACCAGTCTTCCCGAATTTGGTTTTCCCGACTTTTGTCTTCCCGACATTTGTCTTCCCGACTGTTGTCTTGCCGACTGTTGTCTTGCCGACTGTTGTCTTGCCGACTGTTGTCTTGCCGACTGTTGTCTTGCCGACTGTTGTCTTGCCGACTGTTGTCTTGCCGACTGTTGTCTTGCCGACTGTTGTCTTGCCGACTGTTGTCTTGCCGACTGTTGTCTTCGCGGCTAGTTTCCTCCCAACTGCCGTACTTCCGACTGGCTGATCGTCAGCTCGTCTCCATGCCAAGGAATAGTCAATTATTCATAGATTTTGACGTGGTATGGCCCAAGTGCGAGTTGAATAACCAGACGCAGCGCTCCGTGGAGATTTAATTTTAGTCGTGACCTTTTCGGAAATTGACCTTGAAATTGGTTTTCTATTAGATAACTAATAACACATGGAGTTTTGACAGCGATGCTCTATTAAAGAGCGTTCAACGTCGTCTTTGAAGGTCGTCTTTAACGTTTTAACGAGAATGCTATTTCATAATGCTAAGGCTTCGTCAATACAACGAGAAAAACTCCATCTTCACGTTGTTTTTCTGCACTATTGACAATTGCACAATGTATTTAAGTTCCTGCATTTATAAAAATCTGAAGTTTGGATTACCTTTCTATTTTTTACGAAAATGAAAGGTACTGTGCTTTTCCTTATCAGATCGCACATCACCTCAGAGTTTCAGAGTTGTCCTCCTATCAACCTTAAAGTTGCAGATAAAATATAATAATAATATTTTCAATTCCTCCTTGGAAGTGTCCATGTTCAGTCTACGGTTAAGAGGTCAATTACCTCCTTGCGGCCAAGCAACCACTACCATTCCTCGTTATTGGGTGCGAGTGGGTTATTAAGAGGTCAATTACCTCCTTGCGGCCAAGCAACCACTACCATTCCTCGTTATTGGGTGCGAGTGGGTTATTAAGAGGTCAACCACCTCCATGCGGCCAAGCAACCACTACCATTCCTCGTTATTGGGTGCGAGTGGGTTATTAAGAGGTCAATTACCTCCTTGCGGCCAAGCAACCACTACCATTCCTCGTTATTGGGTGCGAGTGGGTTATTAAGAGATCAATTACCTCCTTGCGGCCAAGCAACCACTACCATTCCTCGTTATTGGGTGTGAGTGGTTTAGTCGAATGTTGAATGTTTGTCGGGAGTTCTTGCAGTTTCATATTTTTATGTTTAAAAAGTCAAATCGCAATGGGAATCGATGTCAACAAAAGATAGAAACATTTCTTGGGTATGAAAGCCCGTTTATTTGGTTTATTTGATTTTTCTTATGTCGTGTTGATTATACGTTTATAACTGGCACTTATCATGCATATACAGTACATTTGTTTGGTCCACATAAATGGTTGAATAACTTAACTAGTGAAATCATGTCCGAACAAGCAATACCTTCATATTTTTTGTCAAGTTATTCGCCTTGTACGATATTTCTGCTGCCGCCATGTTTAAGCTGATGTAATAATTGCTGCCAAATGAGGATGAAATGGCTATACATTATTGCATGCTAACTTGTTGTCCCTCAAACGCTGCCATGGCAGTGCAATACGTTTTTCCACTCTTTTTTTGAAAGCGGGGCAAGTTTATGGAGTAATTTTTAAAGACAATTATTGTAGAGCGAAGTATTATTTTTATCGCGACTGATTCACTCGTTCAAAACTTTTGGATGTAATTGAATATTTTTTGTCGTTTTATTTTTTATTGCAAACCAATTGAAACGTTTCTTGATAGAGTAGAACTCATTTTATTTATCAGTTTAATAGGCAAACATATCTACAGACAATGTATTCCCTCCCCCCTTAAGGAAAAAAAATCATTATTTAATCGTAATTTTAGAAACTACCCCTGCATTTCCAGTTGCGGGGTTGTAGTGGGCGTGGGGTGTACGAGAGTTGCAGGGCTGGCAGTTGCAGGGGTCGGGAGGCCGAGGTGTATAGGAGAGTTGCAGGGTTGGCAGTTTTAGGGTTCTGGTGGACGAGGGTTGTAAGAGAGGGAGGGATGGTCAGTTCACCGCCGTGACGGCTGTACTCTGGTAATATGTTCCCGCTATTCCCAGAGCCCAGTTGTCAGTGATATTGCCTCTGTCCAGTGCCACCCTTATTGCCTCTGTCCAGTGCCACCCTTATTGCCTCTGTCCAGTGCCACTCTTATTGCATTTGTCCAGTGTCACTCCTATTGCCTCTGTCCACTGCCACTCTTATTGCCTCTGTCCAGTGCCACCCTTATTGCATCTCTCCAGTGTCACTCCTATTGCCTCTGTCCACTGCCACTCTTATTGCCTCTGTCCAGTGCCACCCTTATTGCATCTGTCCAGTGCCACTTTTATTGCCTCTGTCCAATGCCACTCTTATTGCCTCTGTCCAGTGCTACCCTTACTGTCTTTGCCCAGTGCCACCCTTATTGCCTCTTCCTAGTGCCACCCTTATTGCCTCTGTCCAGAGTCACTCGTATAGCCTCTGTCCAGTGTCACTCGTATTGCCTCTGTCCAGTGCCACTCATATTGCCTCTGTCCAGTGCCCCTCTTATTGCCTCTGTCTAGTGTCACCCTTATTGCCTCTGTCCAGTGTCACTCATATTGCCTCTGCCCAGTGCCACTGTTATTGCCTCTGTCCAGTGCCACCCTTATTGCCTCTGTCTAGTGCCACTCTTACTGTCGGATTATCTGTCCAGTGCCACTCTTATTGCCTCTGCCTACTGCCACTCATATTGCCTCTATCCAGTGCCACTCGTATTGCCCTTGTCCAGTGCCACCCTTATTGCCTCTGTCCAGTGCCACTTTTATTACCTCTGTCCAGTGCCACCCTTATTGCCTCTGTCTAGTGCCACTCTTATTGTCGGATTATCTGTCCAGTGCCACTGTTATTGCCTCTGTCCAGTGCCACCCTTATTGCCTCTGTCCACTGTCAACCTTATTGCCTCTGTCATGTGCTACTCATATTGCCTCTGTCCAGTGCCACCCTCATTGCCTCTGTCCAGTGCCACTCTCATTGCCTCTGTCCAGTACCACTCATATTGCATCTGTCCAGTGCCACTCATATTGCCTCTGTCCAGTGCCACTCTTATTGCCTCTGTCCAGTGCCACTAATATTGCCGTTGTCCAGTGCCACTCTTATTGCCTCTGTCCAGTGCCACTCTTATTGCCTATGTCTAGTGCCACTCTTATTGTCCGATTATCTGCCCAGTGTCACTCTTATTGCCTCTGTCCAGTGCCACTCTTATCGCCTCTGTCCAGTACCATCCATATTGCCTCTGTCCAGTATCGGATAATCGGCAAAAAAAGAGCTGACGAATGGGACAGACTTCACTCGGATTAATGTTCGCTATCTTTCGCTTAGGTTTTACATAAATCTCCCATCTACAAACTCTTTTTACGATTTTATTTACGTGAGTTATCATTCGGTGACCGATTGAAAATTGCATTCAAATATTCGCTTGATGTGTTCAAGGGTTCGTAATAAGTACACGATCCCACCCCTTCGTCGCACACAACAGTGTTTTGTTACGATGTCCGTGCCAGACTGGCCACTGAGAAGTCGAGTGTTCTATCTTGGTGGCAGTCTCTATTTTTCTCTGGTATCAGCATAGGCCTCGAGGCGGGGACGGTGGCATATTTTAATAATCTTCAGACAGATAGGGTCTAATTCGGGTGTATGTTGGCTTGACTTGCATATGTGTTTCGCAAGTTCATTTTCTAGCTCTCCTTTTCACGTTCATAAATGTGAAAATAGTGAAGGAAAAGAAACTGTTCCCATAAGATTTTCCAACCCATATTTAAGGAAGACTATTTCAAATTTGTAATTCCTTTGAATAAATATATGTCCTAACCATCGAGGTGTCTCTATCATTATTGGGATAATATATTTTTAGGTGTGCGATGTTATTGCTTGCTTTTTCTGCAGCCGCGAGTTCAAACGCGAAATAAGTCACGTTTCATGTAAAGTTGTATGCTACATCGAACAAACTACGGTCATCGCCATGCAACCAAAAAAACTGCATAATAAGAAAGCAGTCAAGCAGAACAATCGATTGATAGATTCAAAGCACCCCGTCCATTGGTGATTGACCGTAACGACTATCAATTAGTTTACCATATATTTAGGAAACCGGATTTGTTCCCGTACCGATTACTAACTGATCTTTTCCGAGAACATCTTAGATATCACAGGCTGATCCCTAGTTGGTGCTGGTTCCTTAAACCGTACGTTTGTTTTGCTTGCAAAGTGTTCAATAAACGTTAACGTTAGAAGCGGTAAAGCAGGCCAAGAGGCCTTTAGGAGTGAGCCTTTAGGAGTGAACTAGGGGTCCAATGGGAGAAAGTCCCATCCGGGACGGAACAGCACCACCTCCAGAATAAAGAAGACCAAGATTCCAACGGCCAAGAACGTCAGTTTGTCCAAGATGACTAGTGCCACCTCATCCGAAGATGACCATAGAGACGACCGAATCGACGAGTTAACCAGGAACGTCCAGGAAAGCAGGAATCTACAAGGCCTAACGGCCGGCCTCTCTTAGCAGGAAGCTAAAGTTTTCGCCGCAGAACCTAGCAGACGACTAGGTCGTCTACACCACTCTCTGTGGTGTAGACGACTCTCTACACCACAGAAACCTTAACCGAGCTCCGGGGGCTGCAAGTAGGAAGCAATACACGCTATTTAATGATCACAACTTGTACAACAATCGTCATAACTTTCCCGAACACCTGAAGATCACGTTCGACGCCAACGACAGACCGGATATTTGTCCATACTCTCTGCGAAAAGAGCTGGGCACTTTCACTGGCTGCCCAGTCCTGAGCGTCGCAACCAGCGGCGACGAAGGCTTTGCCATCAGAGTAGACACAAAACTTCAAAGTGACACAATTCTCTCCAAAACTAGACTCTGTGAAAAGCCATGCAAAATAGTGTCACACCCGACTTTCTCTACAAGTTCAGGTATGATCTACGTTGAAGATATCCCTAAGAAGGAAATCGAGGAGTACATCAATGGACTCGTTCAATACGAACACTGCGTAGTCGAAACAAAAAACGCAACAAAGATCACAGCCTATACATTCCCTCTTGCACCATCAAAACCAAGGTTACACCATTCGAGAGACCTGCAATGCAATTTTATAAAGGACAGAAATACAGACACACGAGCGGAAACTGTAATGGTAAGCAAAGATGCTCATACTGCTTCCAGGACGACCATGACAAACGGGAAGATCCCCAGTCGTGTCGGCCCAAAGAACCGCACTGTTTTGCTGCAAAGTACCGGACATAGAGATTGCCCAGAGGATGAGACGGAGAGAGCGATCCTCCAATACCAGATAGATTCCGGGGTTGGGCGACAAGAGGCTGCAGTCTCGATGCGCTCTTCCCAGAATGACCCTCCTACCCTGGAGAAAAGACCGGCACCATTTCCCACCCACTTTCGCAAACCGTTCAAAGAAAGTGGTGCAAGCAAAGTTTCCTTTTCAGCCAATTCATTTATAATGATAAGTCACTCACCGAACAACTTGGAGGAGAACCGTAAGAAATTCAACGCTAGGGAAAGGAATATCTGGCCTTCGTCGTAGAACGTGAACAAAGAAGCGCTTTACAAAAGATTACCTCATAAACAAACTCAAAGTTACAGTTGAAACTCATCCGTCCTTCAACGATACCAAACGAATTATTTACACCTCCCGTTACTCACCTACAATCGACCTCAGGGCTTTCGCTCAAGGTCTGGCTGAGGATTGCGGAGTTGCCTAATAAAATCACGCAACACAAGTTCTACCGCAAACCAAATTAATTTCCTAGGATACGACGCACGAGAATTCATAGTGATCCCGGGTGAACAAGGATGAGCCAAAACTTACCCAGTTGCAACATGGCTCCCAATAAGTAAAAAAAATGCCTTTAATACGGCCACGTCATTGCTTACTGCCAGCCGCCTACGCCTCAACGTTGTAATGAGTGCGCCGGCGAGCACGACAGAAAAGACTGCATAGCCAACTACCCTAAATGCTACCACTGCTCATGCTTCCAGGAGGCGCGCGACCGCGACTGCCCAGTATACATGGACAAAATAAAAAAACTATCTCACAAGATGAACGCAGAGTTACACGGCAACAAGCCATCCAAATCTGGAAAGACGATAACCCAAACTGCCTCAATTATGCCAAAGCAGTCAAATCGTCAATTCAACCAAACTCCCCCGACGACATCCACACATCGACAGGACAACCTCGTAACAAGACTCCAACACTTCTACCTGGCTGCAGTGCTTTCTCACTCAGCCCAGCGACCGCACCTGCCCCAGAGATGCACAGTCCTAGAAATAATTTATGCGGTGCCCAGGAGGATGCCGAGATGGATGCACCCCCCGCAATTGACCACGCAGCAAGGCTCACTACTACAAAAACGAAAAGGCAAAGAAATGAAGAAGCCTCCGATGCCCATGCGCCACTGAGCAAAAAGATCAGTAACAACTCTCGGACAACGGCCCACAATGACATGAATCCAGAACTACCTCCACCTGTCTCAAATGCAACTTCATTTGTGGAAACGACTGCGAGGGACACGGCCCTTCGTTAACAAGCCCGACTCACAAACACGCCACCAGCGAGAACAATCACGGGCCTCGACGAGGGCGCTTAAGTCATAAAAAATCGTACGCGAGACCTCTGAACAGCCAGTCATCTTACCTGCCCCAAAAAAATCGCACTCCACACAACCAACCACGCAGATCGAACAGACTACCACAAAAGAAGAGCGCACTCGCTCACGAAGCGAACCCAAAGAGCACAAACCCTTGTCCTCTCACATAAGCACTCGCAGCCGCGACCGCAGTAATCACAGCAGACCGCCTTCCACCGAAGGCGGAGACTCCCGTGATCACTCCCGACCCGGAACCCCTGGGAAAAATCAGAAACACGAACACCACGAAAGCTCCAGCAAATCAGGCGGCCACTCTAGATCATCAAGGTCTGAGTGTAAACAGCCTTCAAAATGAACACCAAAATACTTGGGTGGAACTGCCAGGGACTCTGAAAGAAGAAAGACGAATTACTATCATTAATCGCCACCCATAAACCTATGGTGATAGGCCTCCAAGAGATCAAACTCCGAGAGACCGCCACCTTCAGAATCTCCCAATATATCGTACACCGCCGCGGAGGCCACACCAGTGTGACTGCTCACGACGGAATGGTTCTCATGAACCACCAAAGCGTACCTCACCTCCCCCTTCCCTGAGGACAGAACTCCAAGCTATCGCTATTAAGATATGCGTCTCAAGGCCAATAACAGTGGTATTCATCTACTCGTCACGAAGTCATGACCTCTCGGAACCATTAATGACCGAATTGCTAAACCAACTGCCCTCGCCAATACTCCTTCTTGATGACTTCAACAGCTACCATGTAACACGGGAATGCGTGAGAACAGACTTCAGGGGATTGATAACCCCTAACACCATAAACACTCGCATCCTGGTCCTTCTCAACGACGGACAACCCACCCGAATCGCCCCCGAAAGTGAATCTGCCATTGATTTATCCATATGCTCCCACACTCTTTCACCACAACTCGATTGGGGAGTTTTGCCTTCAACACACGACCACCATAACCCAGTCATCATATCACTTCTCACCAACCAACCAACGCTGCCCACAAGAACTTCGCTTCAACGACCGGAAAGCCAGCTGGGTGGAATTATCAGCACACATCGCGTGGAGTGATATGGGTGGCAGCCCTAAAATACATTTCAACCTTCTTTTCGAAACCACGGTGGTGCCGAGAGGTGCAAGAAGCAAGAGATATGCGTGAAAAGCAATACAATGCCTACCGACGTGCACGGTCGCCCAGGAACCGAGTAACGTGGAAAAAAAGCATCTGCTGTATAACGAAAATTTCGAGTGGAAAATAAACGTGAAAGCTGGGCTCAGTTAACCAACACTATTAATCGAAATTCCCCCCTTATCCCAAGTGTGAGAAAAAATCCTACTTATCCAGGGAAAACCCGAGAGACCTATTAATATCCTTTCAGACGGAGGCAGAAATTATTCCTCCCACGCGGAAATCGCAAATAAACTAGCTCAGACTTTTAGCCAGATATCGCATTCAACAAACTCCACTGCCGCTTTCCAACGGGAAAATGACTTGCGAGGAAGTGAACATTTCGACTTTACTTCTAAAAACGAAGAGACCTATAACAAACCTTTCTCCCTCTACGAACTACAGTGCGCCATAGACCATAAACGTGAAACTTCATTCGGGCCAGACCGGGTGCACATAAACATGATCAAGAATCTCCCAGATGGCGCCCGTGAGCACTTATGAAAAGTGTTCAACATTCTGTATTCAAACTCATTTTTTGCCATCAATGTCGGAAATCTGTAATTATCCTAATACCCAAACCCGGGAAATTCCACGGTGACCCACGTAACTATCGCCCCATCGCTCTAACCAGCGTCCTCTGCAAGACCATGGAAAGAATTATAAACACGCGCGTAGTCGACTACCTTGATACGCATGCAGGCCTGAACAGCATCCAGTGTGGCGGCCGGCCGCAACCACCACTCAACGACGGACCACCTTGTAAAACTGGAATCTGACATCAGACAAGCATTTGTCTGAGAAGAACACGTGGTTTCCATATTTTTCGACGTGGAAAAAGCATATAATACTACCTGGAAATATGGCATCATGAAGGATCTCCACCGCAAAGGGCTGAGAGGCCACTTACCACGTTACATCCACAAATTCTTGCAAAATCGCACCTTCAGGGTGAAGGTTGGCGACACTCGGTCACCATCCTATCCGCAATAAATGGGCGTCCCCTAAGGAAGCATCCGCAGTGTCACTCTTTTTATACTCAAACCGCCCAATGGGGGAGTCTGCATTAACGTCGCGTTGGGACTCCGGTGGAAAATGGAAGCAACTACTACTACTACATTTTATACAAAAAATTGACCTGATGGCAGACATTCTCCCGCGCGACGGAAGATTGCTTTCATCACCATACGTGGGCGACTTACAAATAAGCTACAGGCACCCTAGCCTCTTAACGATTGAATAGGAACTCCAGAAATGTCTGAACCTAGTCGGGAACTTGTCTTCCTTAAACGGATTCCGATTCTCGCCATCCAAAACGAAAAGCATGCACTTTACTCAGGTGCCCGGCTTACACCTAAAACCAGCCCTAACGCTGAACAACACTCCGCTAGTATACGAGGAATCGATGAAATTCCTCGGTCATGTGTGGGACCCTAAACTCGCATGGCGCCCTCACATTGCAGCTCTGGAGACTCGCTGCAAAAATGCAACCGGACTTATCCTCTTTATGAAATCCTTGAAATTCGGAGCCGATATAGAGACTGGCATATCGTTATTCAGAACAGTAATACGCTTGCGCATCGACTATGGAACAATTGTTTACGGTTCAGCAGCCAAAACCACGCTTGACCTTTCTGCATCAGCGTAAATAACCCCTGCTTATCTCAACCGGTGTGTTCCGTTCCACATCTATCGAATCCATGAACTCTCACTTCAGTACTATTTCAAGAAGAGGAGTTACAGCAATAGCCCAGGACTCATTGACGTCACCAACATTCTCGATAAACGCCTCTTTGCAGCTAAGAAGAACATATGCCCACCATTTTCTCTACGTGTGGATAACTTACCGACCCCGCTGAACATCAGTCGCTTAGCAATCAAGCCTTTATCCTAATATCGAATTCACACCAACGTGGATGATCAGCCCACCGTTAGTCAATCTAGATTTGCAAACGTACCTCAAAGCAACAACCTCAACCAACACGTACCGCAGAGAATTCTCGCTACCAAATGATGAACAGTACTCAGAGCACCGCCATGAATACACTTAGGGCTCCAAAACATCGGACGGAGTGGGAGCTGCCGCCGTAGGCGAAGGGACCTCGTTCGGCCACCCTACTCCAGGAGGCCTTAGTATTTTCTGCAGAGCTGCAAGTACTCGAATTGGCCATCTCCATAACAAAAAGATGACCGCCTCTCCCAATATGTTATATTTTCAGACAGTCCGAGTGTTCTCGCTCAGCTGAAAACCCTGCACTTTGATCACCCTGCCCTTAGAAAAATGCCGCTCGATCTATTCACAATGTCCGAGACGGGCCGAGCGGTCGAGTTCTGCTGGATCCCTGGACACGTGGGAATAAGAAGAAACGAGCGCGCAGATGCCCCTCGCTAAACAGGTGTCTACCCAGCAAGAACAATTCATCTCCATACACTACCGAAACATAATCACAGTCATCAACTCACGAATAACATTACAATGGAACGACTCTTGGCAACAGAGTGGACAAAAAATGGTTGCAGTTGAACCATCCGTGGGAGAGTGGGACGCCAGGGACGCCAAGTGTTCATTAACCGTCAATGCACGGGACACACGTGGATAACCCACAATCAACTAATGTACGTGGACATGGGACCGGACTCACCACCATGTCCCTGTTGCCACAAAGTGACAATCAGTGTGAAACACTTACTCATGGATTGTGATGCACTCGCAGCAGCCCGACGAGCCTTCTTGAGCCCCCGGTGCCACATACAACGCCTGCTCACAAAAACAAAACACCGAAAAAAACGGTTCGCTTGCTGAGAATATACCGGACTAAACGAAGTCGTGTGAAACTTACGAGGTTTGAATCATCGCTGTTCCTGAACTCGGCGTCCTCCCTGCCTATTAATTGTGTACTTAACTTCGTGAACGAAGCTGTGCAGAATCAACGGATCATCGTGCCCTACGGGGGAGCACTCAGTGACTACACGTTGGAGCTCCGACGAGAAACAGAAGAAACTACTACTACCATATATTTGATTAATCTCGTCTGTGATTGCTCATACCACACACGGGGAAATTTTCGATCTGCTGTACTATGCCATGGGCTCGTCCCAAAATTTCCCCATTGAAATTGATCAGATTTGCAATCAACGAGTTGCACAAGGCAAACTTGATGTACAGGTCAGCTTTGTAATGTTTGTAATGCGGGGCATTGAGCATAAAAAAAATGACACTTGTTAACAAACTAAGCTAGATTCAGAGAGCTTGTATCCTATACACGGGGACTCCTATTGTGTCCGCTTGACCTGGTTTAATAGGCTAATTTTGCGATTAGCCATGATATGACCGAACATGTCGTATTAGCATATTTATTTATAATTGTGTATCCACATCTCATGATAGCTGTTGATAAAATTAAAGGTATGTTAACCTATCGGCAATAGCTAAAGTTGGCTCCAATTATAAAGAACGGCAGGTCTGCCCGATGCGAAAAGATCCATGTGGACTGACTAGCCGCCACTATAATGACAGCGAGCGGTGGCAGCTCGTCTCGCCGTCTTTCTGCGAGAGGTGGCACGCCGCCTTTCTGCGAGAGGTGGCGCTGTTTCTGATCGAGTCCAGCATGATCCCGCTGCACGCCTTAAGAGCTATTGACATCCTTCTCGGAGACCTTACCGGCAAAAACTTCCCATTTATAGGTAAACCAGTGGTCTTTGGAGGTGATTTCCGGCAGGTATTGCCAGTAATCCCGCTCGCCTCTCGCACCATTGTTGTAGAGAACTGTCTGAAACGCTGGCCCCTTTGGCCGTCGTTCCGTGAATTCAAACTGACAACCAACATGCGTACACAGTCGGAGGAAGAAGTATCCAATGAATGGTTTCTTAAAATAGGCAGCGGCACAACTGATGCCCCGGGACCACTGGCTCCTGCAAACGCTGTCGTCATTCCACTACAGTGTATAGTTGTCGACGTCATTAACGTCATATATGGGGATATGACCCTTGATGTAAGTCAACGGGCTATTCTTACCCCGAAAAATAAGGGAATTGTTATGTAGGCCAGTCAAGGGAATACTTGGGAGTCGACACCGTCGTCAACGATGTCGACGACTATTACGAAGTTGTCTCCATTGAGTTTGTCAACTGGATTACCCCAGCAGTTATGCCTCCTCACACGCTGAAGTTGAAAATTAAAGCCCTCATTATGCTGTTACGCAACATTCCCTTGACAGGGGGTCTGTGCAATGACACGCGTCTCTTGTGCGCAACCTCTACGATCATGTTACTGTCGCAGCGATATAGTTGCTTTTGTTCATGCTGGCAGACGGGCACTAATCCCAAGGGTCAAATCGGACCCTTCAGACGTTGATCTTCCCTTCAGGCTACTGGAGGACCGTTCCCTGTACGTTTGGCTCACGCTATGACCATAAACAAAGCACAAGGTCAAGCCTGCAGAAGGTTGGTCTCTACCTTCCTGGCCCTGTTTTCTCTCACGGTCAACTGTATATTGCCCTCTCAAGAGCAAGATCGTTCAATGACATTGCTGTAGAAATCGTTCCACGGAACAAGCAGGGGTTTGTGGGTGGCCTACACGTAACTGCTGACGTCGTTTACAACGAAGTGCTGTAAACATGTCTGCCTCTCCTCACAATGCACTTCCAGCGGGGGCAGAAGGTTGTAGGTTCGAGTCGTCCTGACCCAGAGTGTGGAATTTTGGCAGGTCTCTTAGAGTCATAGGTCGGCCCGTGAAACGTCGTGGCCAAAGAGGGGCTATCAAATGGCAGCTACGTTGTAAGCCGCCATATAAGCAGCCTGCTATATAAGCGCTGTAATTTGCTTGATAAACCAACTACGCTGTAACCCGCTACATAAACACCGTTACCTGCCCATCTACTGACTCTACCCGTTGACGGTGTACTTTTCCTGAGTGTTGAATACGTTTCAACGGCTGCTCCTCATTGTCAACATTGAATTTCAGATGTGTAGGATGTTTTATATATTTATTTCCACATGAATATATTAGCTAAGTAACTGTAATTCTTATCAGTGCCTGCCATGTAAGCGTTCGGTGCAAGTGTCGGACACAGTTCACAACTTTATGCACCACTTGAAGAGGAATTCATTGCTAAGAATGACTTCTTTTTGCTTACAGGTCTGGCGTGCTGCAGAGTCAACATTTGGCTGCATCTCAGCGGTTCCCGACATATGTTTGATTTTCATAGAGTTAATGCACTTAATTTCTAATCCTATCAGAGGACCGTTCCTCTTCACTGTGATGCCACGTTCTATGTTTTGAATTTTTTTTGCTGAACTCAGATTTCTAATTAAGTGTTTGCTCTCTAATAAAATTCAACGGCCCCATAGCCGGGTGCCAGCCGCGCATGACAATATCATTGTGTGTGCATTGAGACTGATCGAGCCTCACTTTGGGAATGACATCTAACATAATAGTCGTCTCTGAGTTTGATTTGATTTGAGCCTCAAGCTCCGGTGGAAATGAGGCTCAAATCGAATCAAATCTCTGAGTTATGTAAATTATTTTCGAAATAGTCGTTGCACGTTTTGTCCAGTTATGACATTTTGTATAAAGCTATTGATTTCCATGAATGTTGCACTTTACGGAAGGGTCGTTCCATATCGTCTTCGATTGTTGACATTTTTTTTATAAAGCTCCACCAGTTTCTTTATGAGTGACTTCTATAGAGGGACGGTCTTTTTTTTTACCAATTTAAGGGACTTTGTAAATAGCTATCGACCATACTGCATAATGCAGCTTTACTATCAGTCTGGGAAATTTTTAATCTCATCTCCTGACATTGTGAACACATCGCTTGCTGTTCAAATAGACGATGTTCAGTATTATGACCCCTGCTTTGTTGTTGCAGAGAGAAGATTCGACTTCATCAACCTACATTTGTCAACAAGTAACTCATACAAGGATTTCATTGATTGGTGTTTTACGACGTTATTCCTCGATTCGGTTACCTTGACCACAGTTTACAGCAGAAAGTGTCTTAATGAATTTTGTACCTTGCATTTCTGTGTCAAAACAATCGTTTCAGTTGTAGCACCTTCGCTTCTTCACTGACTCCATCTTTGAAAGAAGAACACTCTACGTCGGTTCTCTCTTTGATCATCTCTACTCAGGGAGAGCCCCTTACAACGGATGCTTCTTGCAATTGCATGTTCCTTGCAATTGCATGCTCCTTGCAATTGCATGCTCCTTGCAATTGCATGCTCCTTGCCATTGCATGTTCCTTGCCATTGCATGTTCCTTGCCATTGCATGTTCCTTGCAATTGCATGCTCCTTGCCATTGCATGCTCCTTGCCATTGCATGTTCCTTGCCATTGCATGTTCCTTGCCATTGCATGTTCCTTGCCATTGCATGTTCCTTGCCATTGCATGTTCCTTGCCATTGCATGTTCCTTGCAATTGCATGCTCCTTGCAATTGCATGCTCCTTGCAATTGCATGCTCCTTGCAATTGCATGCTCCTTGCAATTGCATGCTCCTTGCAAATGCATGCTCCTTGCAAATGCATGCTCCTTGCAATTGCATGTTCC